>OY744533.1:63176195-63223695 GCA_963556195.1 Sepiola atlantica | reverse complement strand
CTTCGTTTTAAAATCTGTATAGGGAATCTTAAAAATGGTCTCCTGAACCATGCTTATAGCAGACATGGCCGTCCTATCAACCTTGTCGTTTCCTCTGATTCCGATATGACTTGGGATCCAACACAGTACTATTTCATTATCTTTTGACACACATTCAATGTTACAAAGCAACTTGGTCAAATTTCTTGTTCCGCAGTGATATTAATACAGAGAAAGAGTCCGAAAAGATGATGAAATTTTTATTTTTGGATTTTAAAATAAAATTAAGCGCCATATCTACTGCACATGTTTCTGAGTTAAAAATGGAAGTGTCATTTGGTAGACGCTTCTTATTTACATTATTGTTGTAAATTTCAGCACAAACCGTTGTTCTTTATGTTTTGATCCATCTGTAAAGATGTGCATATGTCCTGGATAATTGTCTTTGACTTTCTCCAATTCCTTGTGGAAAATTAGAGAATCGGTTTTTTGCTTGTGTAGTCTGCTTAAGGCTAGTATGATCTTTGGGGTTCAAGGTGGGATCTTTGGTATTATGGTATCATGTATTTTTGTCAGGTCCAATCCTGCTTCTTTGTTGATCATTTCCATTCGAAGGCCAAATGGTCTTATAACTATTTCATTCCTTTGGAATAATTCCCTGTATTTGGGGTGGAATGTACCATCATATGCAGGATTTGATGAACAGGATTTCAGTTTTACATAATACTGCAGAGCTAATTTTTCACCTCTGATATCTGCAGTGCCTCGTCACCTTCTACATAGAGACTCTCAACAGGCGATGTTCTGAAGGCTCCAAGGACTAACCTTAGTCCTCCATGATAAATCGGATCAAGTATTTTCAGATAATTATTTCTGGCTGATCGATATATAAAATGCCATAGTCCAATTTGGATCTAATTAACGACCAATATAGTTTTAATAAAGTGTTTAGGTCTGCACCCCACTCAGTGTGGGCTACCACACGTAGTAGTTGTAATGTTCTATTACATTTAGTCCTTAAATATTTCAGGTGGGGAATAAAGGTAAATTTTCTATCGAAAATTACCCGTAATAATTTATATTGATCTACGACTGGAATTTCCATCCTTTCTAGTTTCAGGCTTGGGTCGTTATGCAATTTTCTCAAAAAATTTGATCACCCTGCAGGCCCTTGCTCTACTTTGTTTGAACTCCATTAAATGTGTTGTTGTTGGCTCTTTTTCAAACTTTTTTAGGGCTGCTCTTCACAGTCCTATGGCTTTTTTGCATTGACTGGTAAACCAGAGTCTGTTCTATTTGTCTGGTGTGGAGTTTCTTGGGATGCAATCTTTTGCTATCTCAATAAGCCTCTATGTGAAGTGTTCCACTGAGTCAGAGTTTGTTTCCACATATGTTAGTTTCTCCTGAGATTTTTCTTTAAACATTGGTCAATTGACTTTGTTTAATTTCCATCGGTCTGGTTTATTTTCACCACTAAGTTCTATGTTTTCGAGGAGGATTGGAAAATGATCACTGCCACAAGTGTCATCATACACTGTCCAAGTAAAGTCCATATAGACTGTGGGGTCGCATATGGTTAAATCAATTGTTGATTTACTTCCATTGAATGGGTTCATATATGTCTGTGTTCCTTCGTTTAGCATGCACAGATCATTTTCATTAATAAATATTTGTATTATTTTACCATTCTTTGTCGTATTTTTGTACCCATAGCGTATTGTGACCATTAAAGTTCCCCAGTAGGATGAATGGTGTGGGTAATTTGTCAATTAGCTTCTTAAGCTCAATTTCATTTATGTCCTCGTTTGGTGGAATATATATTGAACATATATTCATTGTTTTGTGTAATGTCGCCTTAATGGCAACCGCTTGCATATTGGTTTGGATATTCAATTTGCTATGGGGTATATCATTTCTAATCGATACCCATCCAGAGGCTCTGTGTCCAGTATCATGGATGTAGCTGAATATCTGATAATTTTTTTATTTAGATGTTATCCTTTTGTTTGAAGAAGGTTTCTTGGAGACAACTAATTGTGGGAGATTTCTGCGTCAGTAGTAAGAGCAATTCGTTAAGATTTGCTTTTAAACCGCGACCATTCCATTGGATTATTTTTTGTCCCATGGTTTATATTTTGATTGGGGGTGCGTTTTGCTTTGTGTGTTTCTTTTTTTCAGAGTTTTCGTCTTCTGTTTCCATCATGTCTAGTGCCTCAAATCGGTTTTGTGTCAAGTTCACTCTGATTTTTGGTTTTGGTTTTTTAAGTGATTTTTCTTTTTTTTTTCAGGTTCAGGGTTTTTACCTAGAGATTTTTTATTTGGATCTTTTCGTATAACACTCTTTTTCATAGTAGATTCAGTTGTATAACTTGTTTTGGACTGTGGTAGTGCATCTTGGATCGGGGCAACCGGTTGAGGAGGAGACCCAATGATAATACTTTCCTCTCTTGGTTCCACCTGTTGCTTTCGAACTTTTGCTTTCGTTTCCTCATATTCTTTCCTGATTGTATTTTGAAATGCTGGCCAGTCTCCAGGTCCAAGCTGAAGCAATCTTTCTATTATGTGTTTGTATTTACTATTCTCCTATTTATTCACCACTGGGGACACAGCCTGAGAATATGTTTTGTCTCTAATAGTGGTATCAACCACCTTTCTTGCTTCTTGGAAGGAAATGTTTCCAGTGTATTTCACTGAGAGTATCTCCTTTTCCCTCTTCCATCTCTCACAACTTTTGGCATAAACTAGGTGGTCACAACCACCACAGTTTGCGCATGTATGCTTCCATTTACACTCATCCATAGAATGGTCAGTGTCTTTTTCCCCACATTTTCCACATGTCTTTCTCCCGTTACATTTACTTTCGTGATGTCCATATTTCTGGCATTTGTAACACCGAAGAGGATTAGGGATATATTGTTCAACTTTTTCAATTGTATATCCTATCTTCATTTTTTGTGGTATCATTGGCATATCAAATGTCATCACGTATGTGTTAGTTTGTAATATCTTGTTTTCTCTTTTTATAGAGATTCGTTTCACCTTGATTACTCCTTGGGATTTTAATTCTTCATTTATTTCGTCTATAGTACATAAGGAGAGCTCTTGGCTCCTTATCACTCCTTTTGAAATATTTAAATATTGGTGTGGGTAAGATGTGCTTTTTTTATTATGAAACATTCTCATTTCCAGCAGAAAATCTGGATGTCTTTTTTTCTCAACTTCGACAAGGATGTTTCCATTGTCCAGTTTTTTCACAGTTTTAGGTGTCATATGAGCCGAAATTATTTTTTCGATGACGAAGGGAGATAGTGTAGCAAGATTAGGTTCTTCTAAAGCTTCCAGTACAATAAATCTTGGGAATTTATTTTGGTCGCTTTTTTCCTCCTCTCGTTCATAGCTTGTATCTCTATGTACTCGTTTAGTGGTTCTGTTAGGAGCCATAAATTGTTTGGTTTTTTATTCATATATATATAT
Organism: Sepiola atlantica; assembly: GCA_963556195.1. Classification (NCBI taxonomy): domain Eukaryota; kingdom Metazoa; phylum Mollusca; class Cephalopoda; order Sepiida; family Sepiolidae; genus Sepiola; species Sepiola atlantica. The sequence goes on along the minus strand of OY744533.1, from coordinate 63,220,242 downwards.
ATATATATATATAGAGAGAGAGAGAGAGAGAGAGACAGACAGACAGACAGACAGACAGACAGAGAGAGAAAGAGAGAGAGAGATAAAAAATACACGATATATTATAGGATTAAATGCCGTGGAGACAGAAGGTATAAAAAGACAGAGAAGAAAACGTTCGTTGATCCGAACACGAAACCGGTCAATCTCTTGTGTGATGTTTTTATCCAGTGTTTAATTGTTTTTCTTTTCTGTCTGTTTCACCCCCCTCCACACACACGCACACAGATATATATATATATATATATATATATATATATATATATATATATATATATATATATATATATATGTGTGTGTGTATATAATCTGTGTACAATCTCTGACATGTGCGTGTAAGTACATACACACACACACACACATATATATATATATATATATATATATCGTATGAAGAAATGAGAATTTAAACGAAAGAAGGGAATACAATTTGAACAACGAAAACAACACAGAAACAAACAAAAAATGAAGGTTGAAAAGTAAAATAAATATAACTATGTTTAAGTTTGAATTACCTACTAGACACCATCCTCGAGTGTCTTCGGTCTCTCTGTACAAGGGTTTGTCAGGACAACCTGACATGAAGCTACTTCACCCTACAAGTAAAACCTGACCAAAAATTAAAAATAACATAGTATTCATAGCACAAATAAGATCCCCTCAACACGGCTATACACTTATTCATATGAGGAATAGTGCACCTCCTGCTAGTTATATTACCTCAAGTAAACAGAATTAGCTGAATATTCCACCAGACTAGATGAATTCTTGTCCTGGGGAGAGGAAAATTAATGTTCTTATCTTTACAAACTCCAAGTTTGACAGATAAAGGATAACTTTAATAGAATATTCGAATATCTATGTATCTTATATAAAGATCAAGTGTTAGCCCAGGAAGGAGGCTCTTGATTTCTGAGAACTTAAACTGAAGTAAAATGAAACAATAAAGTGTTTAAAATTATATATATCTATCTATCTATATACATATATATATATATATATATATATTTATATATACCAAATAACTATATATATATATATATATATATATATATATATATATATATATATATATATATATATATATATATATGACACATATTCATATACTTATATAAGTGTTAGGTATAAGCTATACACGTATACTTGTATTGATGTGTTGGTAATATATATATATATATATATATATATATATATATATATATATACGTGTGTGTGTATGTGTGTGTGTGTCTACGTGTGTGTATTTCCGTTACAAATACAAGTAAATGTTCATATATAAACGCATAGACACATTAATGAGTCTTATTCAGACGAAACGTATATGTACGTTGATAAATAAATAAAATATTTATTACTTATTAAATATATATATATATATATATATATATATATATATATATATATATATATATATATATATATATATATATATATGAGAGAGATAAAGAGAGAGAGAGAGAGCGAGAGAAAGAGAGAGGGGGGACACAGAGGTATGATATGTGTTAATAACAAAAAAATGGATTAGGTGAGTATTTGGCATTAGTTTATCAGGTGAGACGTGTTTCTTTGATCATATTTCGTTAATGTTTCACCAATCGTCGATTTGGGGACGGTTTCCGCTGCTGATAGCCATCTTTGACTCGATTCGTTTCTACGCGTCGATGGGGGCGGAGGCGTGACGACGATCACAGAAAATATGGCAGATGAAAAATAATAAAATTGTAGAAAAAAAAAAAACAAAGGAATAAAATATGGCTAATGAAAAATAATAAAAACTATTAAAATAACACTAAACAAAGAAATCTAAAGATATTTCCCCATCTTTGTCATTTTCGCCTTTGACTTTTCAATTCCTATTTATTTTTTTGTATTTTTTAAATTCTATATTTCCTGTTATCAATTTTTCTCCTTTATTCCAAATTTATTTTCATTCCTCCAACCCCCCCCCCCCACACCCACACACGATCTTTCTCATATTATCTTCTGATAAGCTAACCTGAATCATAGTTTTATTTATTTTACTTTTCAACCTTTGTTTTTTGGGGGGGTTTTTCTGTGTTGTTTTCGTTGTTCAAGTTGTATTCTTTTATTTCGTTCAAATTCTCTTTTCTTCAATCGAATATCTTTTACATCTGCTATTTATGTTTCTCTCGTGAAAGAGTCATGTTCATAACTTCTCGTTGCTTATATTCAAACTTAGAGCCCTGGAAAGAGCACATACCTCCGCCACGACAAATTGCTGGAAAAATGGCTGCATCATTGTACCGTTCCAGAAAGAACCTGACTCTCGATGCCATTCTTTACCTCTATAAGAGCCAGATTCGTCCTAAGATGGAGTACTGCTGCCACATCTGGGGAGGTGCCGCTTGGAGCACTTTTTCTAGTCTTGACAGCGTACAACAATCGACTTCGCAATCTAGTGGGGGGTGGTTTCTTCTCGTCCCTACAGCCTCTTTCGCGCAAAAGAGATGTTGCTAGTCTCTCTCTACTGTATAGTTATGTTCATGGTAGGTCCTTGAGAGAGTTCAAATCCTTGCCCCCTCCCTTCATGTAAAACATTCACAGCAAGAACTCGTCTGGCTAAAACCATAGCAAAGAACTTTCCTTTCTCTTTTTCTTTGTACTTGAATGCAAACGGAGCTTCCATGAACAAAGTCTCTGTCCTAGAACATCTCATCTGTGTAACGAAATACCACGAGTCTGCTTCCCAACCAACTACAGCATGGTTGTCTTCAAGTCTAATGTAAACAAATACTTGTTGAGTCGTCCTCTTGGATAATCAATTCCTCTTAGGTAATCTCTCCCACCCATTCCACCCGCTGTGTCCAATCGTCTCGTGGCGGCGATCATCGTCCAACCAACAATTCTTTTTAACCCTTATCCTCGAGAGGCCCGGGCCTTGATCAGCGGTGACCCATCAGTAGAAAAGCAAATGCTGCAATAACTCCTCTCAAACCGGCACAAGTCAAACATCAAATAATTTTCTACAAGTTTATAGCAATTCGAAAATGCCAAAAAATATAACTTTAATTCCTTGTTGACAATCGTTGGCCTTTTGGCTAGAAGCAAAGTGTAGTATCTGTTCTGATACTACACTTCATCTATTCTGTCATCGGTTAGTGGGAGAGAAATCTCACTAATCATTCTAGACTGAGGCAATTTGTATGTTTGTCTCAATACAGAGTGCCTATTTTGGGTGAGCTGGATTTTACCTAGATTAAAAAAACGACCTTGTGTCTAACTCTGTCCTCGTGGGGAGACAAGTAAATAGGAAAAATCTCAACAACAAAATATGATGGAAATTCCCATGAACAGAGTTACTTCCCAACAGCTTATCATCTGTTGAATACATTATCACGGGACTATTTCCCTGCTAACTACAACATGGTCGGCATAAACCGTCTCGATAAGTAACCAACACCTTGTTCATTCCAGTAATCGTTTTTAATCCTCTCGTGATATTCATTTTGCCATTGAAAAATTGTGTTTTTTTAGTAAAAGAAAACTATGGCTTTATTCGACAGAATCGAAATGATGATAATTCATCCCATTTTACGAATTATTTTGCACTTAAATCCGGCGTTGCCCAGGCGAAATAACTTCAAAATCAAAAGCTTATTTTTCTTTTATTTAGAGTCATTTAAGAAGCTTATGATTATTGTAACTCACTTAGAGTTTCCAAACGTATCGTTACACTTGATCTCTATATGAGATACATAGATACCGGAATATTCTATTAAAATTCTCCTTCATTTCTCAAACATTGAGTTAGTAAAAAAGTTAAGAATTTATTCTCTCCCCTAACTGACCAGTCAAGTATGTCATAGTATATCTTTCTTGTGGTCTGTTGGTCTTACCGGATTCAAGGGCAAGAATTCATCTAGTCTGGTGGAGTATCCAGCTACGTGGATTTACTTGATGTAACATCACTAGGAGAAGATGCACTATTCCTCGTATGAGCAAGTGTATAGCCGTGCTGAGAGGATCTTATTTGTGCTGCGGATACTATGTAATTTTGTAAGTTCTTTCATACCTCGAAAAAGACTGACTTGAGACTAAGACTGATGGACGACAGGGGAGATTTATTCAACTTCATCTTTGTTCCAAATCACTGACCAATAAAGGGGAGAGAGAGAGAGAGAAAGAGTGAGCGATCGAAATCACTAATTAATTATATTATTTCAGCCCATATCATTTTACACGTCCATACGCAGCGTGCTCCTAAATGGGCTCCTCTTATTTATCACACTCTTTCTTTGGGCCATGTGATTAGATTATAACCCGAGCTAACTTTGACCCCGTCGTCAGGGTCAGGTCAGAGTCAGAGGCAGGTTTAGGGTTACGGTTAGCGTTAGAGTTAGGGTCAGATTTGGAGTCGACGTCAGGTTGTGTCCTAATCTGAAGAAGTACCCTATATACTAGTGGTATACTCACCCAATGTCGAACATGTATAGAGATATAAGTGGTTTGGGTTCCTTCTATGACTAGCTACATGATGTAAAATTAATTGACAATAGTGTAAGGAAGGGTGATATTCCTGCTTCCATGCTTTTCATAGTTTTCTTTGAGGTCTGGCTTGCACATGCTTTCCAGAACTGTGATTTAGAACTGCAGATGTGCTTTTACATTTGAAAAGGTTTAATCCAAGGGGATCCATAATACAGGCCTGGCAAACATGCGACTGTGGTCGACGACTGAGGGCGGACATGTGAAGACCAAAATTACTACTAAATAATAATTACCGAAAAAGGTTTTAGTAAAATAATTCGTAGTAATGCCCAGTAATTAGTGACTATACATATTATTAGAAAGAAACTTACAATTATTGATTTATTTCCATCAAATCAATTGTAAAAAGTACAAAAATATTAAAGAACAAAATTAACAAACAATAACTTTATTCATCATGAATTTTACACATTTTTGATATTTCAAAAAATCATGAGTCAATTTGTTTATATTGACTAATTGATTACAGAAAATATGACAGTATACAATCAGAAAGCAAATTCAACATTTTAGAAACTCAAATACTTTATGAACAAAATTATGTTCGGAGAAACAATTTTTATATTTTTTATAAAATTTGTGACGTTTATTATATATGTAATTTGTTTTTACAGAAGAGAAAGAAAATACTTATATCTTGATGATACGATAATACATATTATACACAGTCTTAATAATAAAATCATCTCACATTAACAAGAGCATAAAGCAAATAAAATATATATAGAAAGGCTGGAAATGTAAAACATGTCTGATAACGGCTTGGAAGATTATGCATTATCAATACTGATTATGTTGTCATAGAAATTGTATAACCATATTTATTTTATAAATAATATTTTAATATAATTTAAAAAACCTTTAGTGCTGGTTCGTGAATTGCGTTAGCTAAAATCTTTGAATATTTAATCAGTCAAACGATAGTCTGTCATCTTGTTTATGCTAAACTTCTTTCTGACCATTAGTATGCATTTAGGCAAGTACGTTCTACAGCGGACATACTAACGCATATACAATACACTGGACAAAACAGGAGAAGCTAGGCCAGTAGCCCTTGATATATCCACAGCATTTGACAAGGTCTGGTATGAAGGTATTCTCATGAAAATAAGTTCATACGGTATTTCTAGACGAATACTTAATATAATTAGATCGTTCCTATCCAAATAAAAGATTCAGGTTGTCCTGAATGGGTGTTCATCTACGAAACCTGGCATAAATGCGGGTGTACTCTAGGGATCGATTCTAGGACCTCTATTGTTCCTGATTTTCATAAACGACCTCCCTGATGAAATTGAGTCTGAGATAAGTATATTTATTAATGACACCACGCTCTACTCTCGACATGTAGGAAAAGCAGACGCACACATATCCAAGGCAATGCCTGAATCCTTAGAAAATTACCATCAGTATGTAAATGAATGGGGACATAACTCTTTTCAATCTCGGATTGCCATGACTAATAATACCCTACCTGGAAGTCCAACGTTCAAACTCCTCGGCTTAACATTAACATAAATTGGTACAAATACATAGAAGACATTGCCAAGGCTGCTGCAAAGAAAGTGGGCTCCCTCTACCTTCTCACATCTGCCAGTATTCTATATCTCTACAAAGCCACCATCCGCATATGCATGGAGTATTGTTTTTACATGTTAGCTGGTGCACCATCTACCAGTCTCTCCCTCTTAAACAGGGTCCAAAAAAGAGTCGCTAATAGGTCCCTCACTCTCCACCAAACTTCAGCTCCTGTCCCATTGCCGCAATGTTGCTTCCCTGTGCTTGTTTTACAAGTACTTTAATGGAATGTGCTCCGATGAACTGGCTGTTCTAGTGCCTCCTCAGCGTAAATACACCTTCTTTCCTCAAGCTGTCAGCGTTTGGTACTCCCTCCCTGCTACCTGACTCTACCGACATGCAGGAATTTAAGTGTAATGTGAACAAATATCTCGCTACACAACTTTTGACTTAGGATCCCCCCCCTTTAATTTCTGGCCCCTAATTCGCAGTAGTCCCTTACGTCTCAGTGGCAGTATACCTTGTCTTAGGTAAATTTAAGTTACATTTTTTTTAAAAAAAGGTGACTCAAACAAACATCAATTTTTGAAAAATTTATTGGATAATATAAACCTATGCTCTCTTTTCATATTGAAATGATGCATATCAGAACATGACATAAGATTTTACTCATGATAAGTATATTATCTGAAGGGGGGATCAATAACTCAAGTAAAATATAATTAACGATTTTAAATACTTTTTAAGCTTCAATTGTATTATAGTGACTGTTGAATTTTATTGCATATGTTGTTCTGTATTCGCCCAAATGTTGGATAAAATTGTTCTGGTCTGAAATGGTATTTTTGTCCTGACATATTTTTTTTAAACAAGTTATTTTTTAGTTATTTTTTTTTTAACCAGAAATAACTCTTGTTTAACTATTTAATAATGGGAGATATTCGTGCTCTGTTCTGTTACTTGAATTTAAAAAACAAGTTTCTACTTTGTTTAGGCGATTACGTGTGAACACCTTGTAAGATCTGGCAGAAAAACGAATAATTTAGAGTAGAGATTGGTTTCGTGTCAAAAATTTACGTACAATGATGCCCTATTTTTGGTCCATGCTAGTTTATTTTAGAACAGTTAACTAAAAGATGTTTACCCGAAGTCCGAGAAAAGGTCGTGAAAACACACAAAATCGCTTAAAAAAGTAGAACCATTACTCGCCCCCACCGCGCAAAAACACACAAGATATATCTTTCATAGAAATTTGAAAGACAATTAGTCAACTGCCTTAAAATGCTAGAATAGCTCGGAATTGGGAATCATTTTACGTAAAATGTATATGCAAAACTGATCCCTCACACTAAAATCTAGAAAGTTTCGTTTTTTTCTTACTTCTGCTAAGTTTTTGAGGGTGTTCACACGTAATCAACCAAAAAATAGAATCTAATTTTATTTAATGCATAATTTTACAAGACGTTATCATATATGTTTTAAATTTCCAGCCTTTCTATATATATTTTATTTGTTTTATGTTTTTGTTGATGTGAGATTTTTTTTATTATTAAGACTGTGTATAATATGTATTATCGTATCATCAAGATATAAGTATTTCTGAAAAAAAAGTTGCATATGTAACAAACGTCACAAATTTTGTCAAAATTATCAAAATTGTTTCTCCGAACATTATTTTGTTCATAAAGTATTTGAGTTTGTAAAATGGTGAATTTGCTTTCTGATTGTATTATGTCATTATATTTTCTGTAATCAAGTAGTCAATATAAACAAATTGACTCATGATTTTTTTAAATATAAAAAATGTGTCTAATTCATTGTGAATAAAGTGATTTTTTTGTGAATTTTGCTCTTTTATATTTGTGTACTTTTTACATTTTATTTGATGGAAATAAATCAATAATTGTAAGTTGCTTTCTAATAATATGTATAGTCACTAATTACTGGGCATTACTACGAAATATTTTACTAAAACTTTTCTCGGTAATTATTATTTTGCTAGTAATTTTGGTTTTCACATGTCCCCCCTGAGTTGTGGACGCTATTCGCATATTTGCCAGGCCTTTATTATGTATAGCCTTTATTTAATTCCAAAGCATAAACATTCCAGGCTGATCAGAGAGCTTCTCTATGCAAATGAAGTTTTCTTATTAGGATACACAGAGGGGTGTACATGAAGCACACCGTGGACCACTTCGTTTTGTTTTACAATCAGCCTCGCCAAGAGCAAAGTATTATTTACCTCTCTGCTGGTTTACCTGGTAAGCACATTGTAAATAGATCAGCCTTTCTTTGCTTAGGTACATATATGCACCTATAAAGCTAGTGTGACTTTCGAAAAAGTGGAAAATAGAGTATGAAAAGCTAGTGAAATTACTATACTATGGTTTGCGTGCATAAGGTGTGTGTTCTGGCCGCTCTTTCTTTACTTATATTTACCCCAAACACGGCACATTGCTATTGAGACGTTAAGGGCTACTGTGAATTAGGGGGTAGATTTTTAAAGGTATCCTAAGTGAGTAGTTGTGCAGCGAGACACTCTGTTCACATAACATTTAAATTTAAGTATGTTGATACAGTCGGGGAAAACAGGAAGCAGGGAGTGAATTTCAAAAGCAAACAGTTCGAGAAAATATGTTATTAGAGTAGGGAGCTTTCCTGCGTTCGTGGACCGCTACAGTGTAAGATGGGATTTTTTATATTGTTGGGTTATTATTTACGCCAAAAGGGCACAAGTGCAGCAAGTTTGTCAAAGAACCTTCCATTAAAGTACTTGTAAAATAAGCACAGCGATGCAACATTGCGAGGATAGGATAGGGGCTGGAGCTTCCTTGCTAGTGTGGGACCTATGATATTAGAAGCTTTTTTTTTTTAAACACCGCCTAAGAGGTAGAAACTAGTGGTGTGTGTACGAGTTCAGATGTGACAACAATACTCCATGCATTGGCTGATGGTGGCTTTGTAAAGATAAAGGATACTGGCAGGTGTGAAACGTTTTCTAGCCCAGTAAAGGGAGCCTACTTTATTTGCAACAGACTTGGCATTATCTTCTATGTATTTTTTCTAATTCATGTTAACTGTTAATGTTAGGTCTAAGATTTTCCATATTCTCAGGTAGGGTGCTATTAGCTATGGCAATCGGTGGTTGGAAAGGTTTCTTATAGTTGTTAAAGGCACTTGGCAGTATCTTCTATATATTTGTTCTAATCTATGTTACCTGTTAATGTTAGGTCGAAAATTTTCAATGTTGGATTCTCAGGTAACGTGCTATTAGACATGACAATCAGTGGTTGGAAAGGTTTCTTATAACTGTTAAAAGAACTTGGACTTTCTGCAAACATAGTCAACTGCATTGTCAGTGCAAAATGTCCACGTATTAAGTCCTTAAAAACATGCAATCAAATACACTGTGCAGGACACGTGGTTTGTATAAAGGATGATAGATTTTTACATCTTGGAAAACGTCAATAGCAAAGGCCGAAGACAGGAAACATGGACAGTATTAGAAAAAAAAACTAAAACTTACGTGGTTCGATGTGTGCAACTGGGAGATTTCTAATGGATGGTGTATACAACGAACAGTTGTAAGACTTTTGAAGAACATCGCCTGGAATATGAGCAACTCAAGCCCTAGAAGGATGAAAATCATGATGTAGATGAAAAGTTTAAAAGCTAGAAGATGGAGTCTGTCAACGAGTTCTTCCTTCGAAATCTCGTTATATAAATCACATGAAGAAGAGTGAAATAAGAATCACCCAAACTATTTCCCACGGTGAGATAACATACGTGATGTGTAAGAAGGTCTGTACAACCAGACTTCAAAACACACGGTTGTATATGGAAAACATATTTCAAAAGACAGTCCCATCAATGACGTGGAAAGCATGATATTTGTCGACCAGTTTTGCTACAGACCGTGCAGATCTGAAGCTAGCCTAAAAAGCCACCTACGTAGTACGTATTTCTGTCTTTCTTCTTTAACTCTTTGTTTATGTCTGTCTGTTTTTCCTTCTGCGCGATCTCCGTCCTCCTCTCTTTATTTGTTTTCTCTCATTTCCTCTCTCTCCCCCGCTATATATCTATCTATCTATCTCTCTCTCTCTCTCTCTCTCTCTCTCTCTCTCTATATATATATATATATATATATATATATATATATATATATATATATATATATATATATATATATATGTATATGATAGTTTTTATTTACACAGGCATGTACAAAATCTGCGACACTGGCATGTCGATGTTATCGATCAACAGTTACTATAAACTGAGATCTCAGATCTTATGGTTTTTGGGTGGTTAGAGAGTGGGTGGACGTAGATCGTGTTGGCATTGTCTTTAGTATACGGTTCATATGTTTCTTTATTTAAGTTGAATGTTACGTCTAAAAAGTTAACTATTTTAATATTAGATGTTATTTCTATTTTAAGATATAATCTTTTCATTTCTCTAAGGATATTTTTTACTCTTTCACATTTTTGTCAATTTGAATGTTTTACTATTAATAATCCGTCATCCCTATATAGTCCTATGTCTTCTATGTCAATGTTTTTTGTGGGGTTATATAGTAGGTATGGACCAACTAGATCAGTGACTTCTGTATGCCTGTGTAAATAAAAACTATCATATATAAAGCTCTATTTTGATATTGAGCACTTTCTATAAACCCGGTTGAAATTCTCTGGATTACCACCTTGTGGATATTTTTACCTGGATTATTATTTTTTACCTGGATTATATATATATATATATATATACGAAACAGTTTTTCATGGTAAACAACTGATGATCCCTTAAAATAGTGTTAGAAATAAACTAATATAATAACTGTAAAAAATAAATTGACTTACATGAGTGATTTTCCACTGGAAGACTTGGGACTATAATTTTTTTATTTTTTTATTTTTTTTTTTTAATATAGTTTTTATGGTTGAGAAACTTCCGTGACTATATATATATATATATATATAGAGAGAGAGAGAGAGAGAGAGAGAGAGAAGGAGAGAGAGGTACATGCGAGTTCCTGTTCACGCGATTTGTCGAACACTGTAAAGATGGCTTACTATGTTGTCCGCTTGAAATGACATAAAAAGGTGTATTACTCTTCTTACCACAAAGCTGTTGAAGTTGGCATAATTGATTGGATCGTTTGGATTTGAGTTAAAAGGTAACTCGTATCCGGGAGTTCGAACCGTACAACCAGCAAAACAGTGATCTCCGAACTGAAGATTTCGCAAGGATAAAACGTATACGTATAAGGATATTTAAAAAAATATTTATTATAAATAATTATATATATATAAATATATGTATTTTTTTTTCTTTCTTCGTTTTTGCCTTCCTTCTTCCTGACTTAGTTCTATATGTTTACCTTATTCTATCCACTCTCCCCCCCCCTTCTCTCTCTCTCTCTCTCCATATTTTCTCTTCTTCTATCTCTTCTGGCATTTAAATTTCTTTCTTTTCTCAGTACCTTCTTTCTTTCCTATATTCTCTTCATTTTTTCCTTTAATTCATTCTCCTGTATCTTTCTCCTTTTCTCTCACTCTCTCCTTCTCCTCTCTCTCTTCTCTCTCTCTCTCTCTCTCTCTCTCTCTGTATTTCTCTCTACATTAGTTTCCTCCTGTTTCTGGTTAATCAGTTTATTTATCTTTTCTTTACATATGTTCTACTTGTTCTTTCCTTTCTGTCTTCTTCCCTTCTTCCCGCATTGATGGGCGTATGTGTTTATCAGTGCTCATACATACACATACACATATGTGTTTATATATATATATATATATATAGAGAGAGAGAGAGAGAGAGAGAGAGAGAAAGAGAGAGAGAGAGGGGTGAATGTGGGTTTGCGCGTGTGTATATGTATGAGGTGGGGGTACCTCTCGATCTTGCACCCCCTGAGAAGAAACGTATGTGCAGGAAGTGATTAGAAAGACAAGGTCGACAGAAATTTTAAAACTAAATAAAAAATTCAATGTAAAAAAAAACGATCGCCCTGTAACCCACGCCGATCGGTCGGTGAGGGGTCGGGGATTAGGGGGTTGTTGAGAGGATGCCGGATGATGATGGCAGGTACGTGATGTATCTGGCCTATGCTCAAACCATTGGCTTCACCGCCAACCATACCGTCACTCGTAGACATGTCCACCCCCTGCCTTTCGAAGTAAGGGGCCCTTCTCCTGAAAGGATGTAAACATTCGACGCAATATCGTACCATTCGTCACATTCGCTGACCAAGGCTTCCCTCACCCACCCGAGGGGGGGTGTCCTGTCTATGAGGTGTGTGGCCATATAAGCCTACAGCAAGGCAAAGAGGCGAAGTGGGACAGTGAACAGCGAAAGATAGAAGGGCTATTGCTTGTAGTGTGTGTGTGTGTGTGAGTGTGTATGTGTGTGCATTTGTGTGCGTATGTGTAAGAGAGATTGAGAGGGAGGGGGTAGAGCTTAAACCAAAAACCAAATAAAATATTGCATAAAAGGAAGCGTTGTTATATAGGAATGATTTGAATTTAGCATTTTCTATATGTAACCACGTCCTGGTATTTTTTAAGCAGTCTGATCTTGGTAGGGTAGGAGTATGCAGGTATGGGGTGAGAACAAATGTTATGTTTAATAAATAGAGTATTTGACAGCTATAACCTACATACTTTACAAGCATGCAATAAAGTAACAAACGTGTACACCACTTTTACCAATTAAAAGGATTCACACAAAACTGATAAAGTGACACAAATAATGATAATAATGATATTGTTTAAGTACAGTGGAAATATATATATATATATATATATATATACAGGGTGGGCAAAAATAAGGGTCCTATTTTAAAAAATTCATAACTTTTTTATTTATGGATTTTTTTTTGATTTTTTTTAGAATAAGTAAAAGACCCCTTCCGAAGCAAGCATGAGCCGTATTAGCCCTAAGGAACGTACCCTCATTTAGAAAACATTATTTTTGCTTAAAAAACTCAAAACAGTGTAAAAAAACAATACTTTAGTTTTTGTAAGTTTTAAGAAGTGTTTTTCGGCTAAAATTTGTTTTGTTTATTTCAGAAAATCTCGGAAGGGTCAGTCTACACACACATAAAGTTTGGTAAGTTTAACTTTTATTTTGTGGAAGTTATTCAAATTCAAGTTATTCAAATTTAAAGATAGGACCCTTATTTTGGCCCACCCTGTATATATATATATATATATATATATATATATATATATATATATATATATATATATATATATATTGTAACTTTAATTCATTTATTGTATAATTTGAAACCGTAATTCTATGGAAAATATTGGATTATGTCTTCTGTATGTACCAGTGTTTTGGTTTGTGGGTGCCATTGTGTTCTCCCCCCCCCCCTATCCTACTAAAATATCAACCGGTGACTCTTTCTGTCAGTGGATGTTTCTCTACAACGAGCTTTTTTTTATTTTTCTCTGACTTTCTGTAAGACGTGTTGCTAAAGGCGCTGATTAAGCGACGTTTTTGGATTAGCTTTATTAATTTATAAAATAAAATAAAATAAAGTATTTCCAAAATGTTTTGGAAACGATCGTACGCCATACTGGACTTGATGTTCTAATTCTTGGAACAATTGTAATGTTTTAATTCATTGAATGTTTTATATATATATATATATATATATATATATATATATATATATATATATATATATATATATATTGTGTGTGTGTGTTACAGTGAATAATTTTGGTCAGAAATCCGAGTATGAGAGCTCAATGTGGAAAACAGAGCAAGAGTAAAATATAGAAAGCAAAAATTCACATACACATTGTAGTTGTCGGCACTATGATTTATTTCGACCTCCTGACCTCTTCAAAATGCTAACGGGACAACTACATATTAGAAAATATGTAGTTTTCACGTTAGCAAGTTTTATACTCTCTTTCTCTTTTTAGATCTAAGATGACGTTTAGCAGCGTAATGTAAAAGAAATAATTTCTAAAAGCCGTATTCTATAACAACACATTGTAAGTATAGAAAGATTTTAAATCGACGATGACAGAACCCGTGAAATTTCTAAAGGCAACAGAAACAAGAAGCTGAAGAAAGATTTCGAAAGCTACTAAAACAAAAATTAAGCCGACAAAAAATTATTAAAACAAAAATAACTAAGAAAGACTACAAAAATAAAACAGGAAAAAGACTTCTGGAACAAAAAAGAAAGAAAAGAAAAACTTCTGGAATATAAAAAAGAAAGAGATTAAAAGATGGAAATATAAATGTAGACAATATCGCATTAAGATCAAAGTAACAAAAATGCTTTTTTGCAGAATGCCGTTTGGAGTGTAATTGACAATTTCACTTGTACTCCAGACGAGGAGAAAAGCTTTACTTCATATTTCAGAAAGTATACAAAATTGATTGTGAAAATTGGGCAGACTGTAAAACAGTTCGCCTACTGTTTCGAAAACTGGGCACCACCTGAACATACCGGCATAGGAACTTGATTTTTTCTGAAGCGGTTAAACTTTTAACAGAACTATAACCCTGAGACTTCTCTGTTCCACAAACGGTTGAAGTGCTTGAATTTAGTCTAAAAGATGGCGAAGATTGCGTAACATTCGCGTAAATCGTTAATAAACACTGTGATGATTTCAAATTAGTTGAACTTATCGCGAATAACTTTAATATTTAATTTTCGTGCAAGGACTCGTATCAGAAAAAGACGCAGAAATCAGACTAGGGTTCTGAACAAGTTAGAAAGTGAGCCAAATTAAAGATTACTGACATTAGCTGAAGACTGCCAGAGATTTATAAGTGTTAAACAAGATTTGAAAAACATTGAAAAGTCGAGTATTGTGCACATAAGAAAAGTTACGTCAGAAAACACTACGAAACTCTCTTTCTAAAAAAATTCAAAACAAAAAAGGATTATTTTCACTCTCATACGAAATCCAGCTAGACCAATAAAAACAGAATAAATTACCATCGAGCCACTGTTTCGGTTGTGGATACCTCCATTAGGTAACAGATTGCATTTAAAACCTGTTAAACTTGTAATAAAGTCGGACAAAAGAGGTCATATTTTACCAGAAAATTCTTCACTGAATGCTCGGTATACATTGCTTTCAGGACCTTTCTGACGACGTGGACAAGCCAGTTCAAGCTTTCTTTTCTTGATTACCGTGATGACAACATTCCGAAAAACACAATCATACATAGGGCCATCATACATAGGGCCGTCATACAGAGAGCCATCATACATAGTACCTTCATATAGAGGGCTATCATACATAGGACCATCATAACGAGGGCCATCATACATAGGGGCATCATACATAGATGCATCATACATAGCACCATCATACATAGGGCCATCATACAGAGGGGCATCATACATATGGGGCATCATACATAGATGCATCATACATAGCACCATCATACATAGGACCATCATACAGAGGGCCATCATACATAGGGGCATCATACATAGATGCATCATACATAGCACCATCATACCTAGGGCCATCATACAGAAAGCTATCATACATACGGGCCATAATATATATAACCATCATACAGAGGGCCATTATACATAGTACCATCATGCAGAGGGCAATCATACATAGGGCATCATACATAAGGCCACCATACATAAGACCATCATACAGAGGGCTATCATACATAGGGCCATCATACATAGGGCCATCATACATAGGACCATCTTACAGAGGACTATCATACATAGGGCCATCATACATAGGACCATCATATAAAGGGCCATCATAGAGAGGGCCATTATGCATAGGACCATTATGAACAGAGCCATCATACATTGTACCATCATACAGATGGCCATTATGCATAGGGCCATCATACATAGGACCATCATACATAGGGCCATTATATAGAGGGCCATCATCCAGAGGGGCATCATACATAGGGCCATCATAAATTGGGCCATCATACATTGGACCATCATACATAGGGCCATCATACATAAGGCCATCATACAGAGGGCCATCATACATAGGACCATCATACATAGGGCAGTAATACATAGGACCATCATACAATGGGGCATCATACATAGGGGCATCATACATAATGGCATCATACATAGGGCAATTATACATAGGACCGTCATACATTGGGACATCATACATAGGGCCATCATACATAGGGCCATCATACATAGGGCCATCATAGAGAGTGCCATCATACAGATGGCCATCATACATAGGGTCATCATACATAGGACCATCATACATAGGGCCATTATATATAGGGCCATTATACATAGGACCATCATACAGAGGGTCATCATACATAGGGCCATCATACAGAGGGCCATCATACATAGGACGATCACACAGAGGGACATCATACATAGGGCCATTATACATAGGGCCATCATACATAGGGCCATCGTACATAGGGTCATCATACATAGGACCATCATACATAGGGCCAGCATACATAAGGCTATTATACATAGGGCCATCATACATAGGGTCATCATACATAGGGTCATCATACAGAAGGCCATAATACATCAGGCCATCATACATAGGGCCATCATACATAGGACCATCATACAGTGGGCTATCATACATAGGGGCATTATACATAGGGCCATCATCTTATATTTTAGTCTACAGATTCCTTTATTAAAATAAAAAAGTTAAAAAAACAAACATAACAAACCATAGTAAGGCACACATCCACGTACACAGACAAGGCTGTCATATAGATGAGGCAGAAACACAAAACAATCCTGCCACAGAGATAGCCCAAAAGAGCCGCAAGAGATACACCCAGACTTTTAAGAACAGGTGCATTGATGAGTGGTCAGGACAGAAACGTGCCACATACTTCCTCGATGAACTATCCAAGGACTATATTGATAAAGAAGGGTCCTTGGACTGGCTTAGAAGGGGAGCCCTCCACTACGACCAGGAGAGGCTTATAATGGCCGCACAAGACCAGGGCCTGATGACAAATGCGTTTAAAAAGATGGCTGGTCTCAGTCAGGACAACAAGTGCAGGTTTTGCCACACTGAAGTGGAGAGTGTGAGCCACCTGATATCGAGTTGCAAAATCATGTTGGCAGATGGCTCCTATACAACACGACATAATGGAGTGTGTAGGTACCTCCACTGGACCATCTGTAAGAAACTGAATATCAGATGTAGCAGCAGGCACTGGGAACATCTACCTGAGAGAACTGTGGGGAATGAGACATACACCATCCATTATGACCATGAAATCCCCACAGCTACCTATCTGGAAAACGCAGCTGTCAAACCTGACATTGTAATATGGAACAAGAGAGAGAGAGTGACAACTTTGGTTGAGGTCAGTGTCCCTAATGATGGGGGCCTAAATAGAGCTTAAAGGGAGAAAATAACAAAATATCAGGGTCTAATGTATGATATGAAAAGAAACTGGAACCTCAAAGAGATCTCTATCATTCCAGTTATCATAGGAGCCACTGGACTCATGAAGAAGAACTTGAAAAAGTATTTAGCAAGTATACCTGGTGAACCAAGTGCAAGAGAAATCCAGACAACTGCACTCAAGGGAACGGCCAGAATCCTGAAAAGAGCTCTCGGTTGGAGTCTGTAAATAGCGGGTGATCGTATGGCATTTGGAAGAATGCCCCGTCCCCAGCAAATGAATGAAAAGAAAAATAAAAAAAAGAGAGAAACATAATCACCTACATACACAAAGCAATAATGAGCCGACGATTGACAACAGCTTGATAATGACAGTCGGTTTAAAATCTTCAAAAACTGAAATGTTCTTATCGTATCTGTTATTCTTGGCTAGCTGAGGAATCGCCAACACAGAAAAAAACACAGTTGTAGAAAAATAACGCCATTCTCGACGTTGATAGCTGTGTTTAAGCTACACTTAATCTGTCTGTGGATGATTTATATATATATATATATATATATATATATATATATATATATATATATATATATATATATATATATATATACAATAGGTGGGGATTTCTCATAGCTATTTCGTTAGAGCGCCAACTTGCGGAGTCTAGGGTGATTCTGTAACTGGGTTCGAATCTGAAATTATCATCTCCTACACTGATGATAGCGGAAGCTTGAAATGCCGGCGTATGTAAGTAAAAATAATGTAGTATTTACTTAAATGAATATTGACATAAGCCCTAAGAAATTGAAATTGAGCCCTGTTCGGAAAATTCAAAATAGACTGTAGCGATATGACATGTTCCGACAACGTTCGTTGAACACTCTCAATAGTTCACTGTCTGTGCCTGCTTGGAATAAAAAGGATTTCATTCCCTTTCTTTACGTGGAAATTTCTCCTAGCTATTTGGTAAGAGGGCTTGCTTGCAGAGTCTAGGGTGATTCTGTAACTGGGTTCAAATCTAAAATTATCATCTCCTACACTGATGATAGCGGAAGCTTGAAACGCCGGCGTATGTAGGTTAAAAATTAATATTTACTTAAATAAATATTGTTATACATATATATATATATATATATATATATATATATATATGTGTGTGTGTGTGTGTGTGTGTGTGTGTGTGTGTGTGTATCATATTCATATTTACTAATAATCATCAGTATGAATTGTATAACTGTACCACTGGGCAAACGATTTAAATCCTGCTCCGAATAACTCCAATCCAACATCCTCAACTACTCGGCCAGCGTGACAGTCATATTAAAATGTGAGAGAAATAAACCCTGTATTTTATTTACAAATATAGTAAGTTTCAGAAAGTGTTGGAGCGGCCAAGGGAGGGAACTCACAATATTGCTTAATCATAAACTGTTCATATTTATTTGAAAGTGATCGAATTTACCTAATCTTTTATAATTATTTTTATAAATAAATATTTATTATCCACTAACACACACATATATATATGTATATATATGCATATCTAAATTTATATATATATATATATATATATATATATATGATAAAAATGGAACTAATATTCCAACGTAACGGAAAATGAAAAAAAGGAAAACTCCAAATATTATTTATATATTCATCAACGTTTTGTCTTTTTTCAAGACTTCGTCAGGATGATTGGTCTGAAAAAATAACACACAAGTACACATATTTGTAGCAGTAAGAAGAGAAAAGCTCAAATGCCGCTTATGAAGAATAAATTATGAGCTACAAATAGATGGTAGCAGTGGGAAACATTGCGCTAACTGTGGAAAGTGTGGGGGATGGTAGCGGTTGGAGTTATTACAACCATTAGGGAGGGGGCATGCGTAATGTAAGCCCAAATGGCTCATTTATGAAAAAGATAATATATGGCTCAAACAGATGGTATCAGTTAGAGAAAATAAGTTAACTGTGGAAGGTGTGGGGGAATTGGTTGCGGTCGGAGTTATTTAAACCATGATGGAGGAGGTGTCATGATTATTGAGGTCAAATAGTTGGTTATCGAAACAAGAGAAAGGGAAGGTTAAATTTCAAGGTCGCATAAGGGGATGGTGTACGTGGGGGGGGGAAATAAGATATAAGGAGGGGAAAGTAAGGCATTAATATTAATATATATATATAAATATATATATATATATATATATATATATATATATATACACGCGCACATATATATGGAAAATAAAAAAGGGGAACAAAAATCTGATTTATTTCACAACGTCCTCGGGGTGATTGACTTGAAAAATAGTTGTAAGAATATTAAAAATATATTGTGTTGTTCTTTTTTTTAAATAAAACAGCTGTTTGAAATTGAAATACGTAAAATATTAATGAAATGAAACAGATATTGACATTTATTTATATGTATTTTGATTCTATTATTTATTTATTATATTATAGATTACATGTGTAAAGTATGTTGGAAGTTTGGTATAAAATAGCTAACCTTTATCTAAATTCAAGTTCTGCTCGGATAAAATAAGTTTGCTGGTTAAAAGAGATAAATTGTAGAAGTCATTACGTTGTTTAATAATGTTAGAGTTTATAATGAATGCTGATTCAATAAGTCTTCGGCGACATTTATTTAAAATGAATGTACGATTCTAGCCTGCTAAAAATTAAATAAATGATCGTGTTGTAATGCATGGGTGAAAAGTGCGTTTAGAGAATGTTTATTTCATATATCCCTTTTATGTTCAGCCTGCCTTTTCTTTAGTTCCTGTGTAGTTTCTCCTACCTATATCTGATGACAATTACTGCATAGGATAGTGTATATACCTGCATTAGATGTGTTTTTAAAAATGTTTTGTTGTTTTAATGTTTGTTTTAGAGTTTGTGATGTAGTTTCTATTGTAAGAATTATTAGTTTATTGAGAATATTGCAAATTATTGTATTATTGGAATGATTAGGTAAGAGAAGATGTCTATTTATGAGAGGAGTGTCCGGTGTATGAGATTTTTAAAATTGTTTTTTGAAAATATTAATAGGTTTTTTTTCCTTGCATTTAATATTAAATATGTGGGGTATTACAATGTTTTCAATGAATTGCTGATGTATTTAATATTGTGGACTACAGATTCTGAAATTTCTATTTGTCACTGGAATCAAGCAGAGCTGATTCAGAAGATGCGTGGTTAAGGATTACGGAAACCTTGCTTCAGAATTACAGGTGCAGCTACCCTTACAGGATCTATCCATTGTCTCTCAAGACCGAACGAAAGCCATGGAAAGTTGGAATTGATTTACTTTAGTAACATTAGTTATTTTTTTAAACTCTTTTGCATTGCATTGCTCTGGCGATCGGGCGATCTCATGTTTTTACATAAGTGTCGAAGGGGATAACGTACGTACAATTGTGAAGCGTATTATTATACAAACTAGCGGGATCCGTGGAAAAGCCACAGGTGTACCATTCATCTGTTACATATTTCTAAAAAGAGATTACGTAGGTCCTGTATACTTTGGCGAAGACACGTGTGTCTGCAGCGTAAGACTAGGGAAGTGTATATGTGTGTCTGTGTGTTTTTATGTTTTTGTTCGTACACCTTTGCATGTGTCGTAGTTAGAGTCTGTCGGTCTTATTCTAACTGTTTGTCTGTTTGTTTGTTTATTCTCCCCCTCATCCCCTCATTCCCTCATCCCCTCATCCTCCTTCTTTTCTTTCTCTTTCTTTCTTCTTTGCCATCCGCATTTTTGTTTCAGTGCTCGTTTACTGAGCGGCCATGTTCTTCGTTAGGGAAAACCGGTGTCAGACATTTCCTCTTCACTCGTCAAGGATCAAGGCTCGGGGAAAAGGGGGGGGGGCGAAAGGAACCATCGGTGGAGAAGGAGGTTGGGGCCATGTGTGGCTGTGGTGTGCAGAGACGTTGAGTGAATGTCGAGGGGTGTAGGGTAAAAGGTTGCCATATGAAGTCGTGGAAGAAATGCCTGATTGCCTGTAGGAATTGGGAAAGGCAACAAAAAATGCAATGACGAAATGGAAAAAAGAGGCCGGAATGGAAAATGAAGAAAGTGCAAAAATGAACGTGAAGAAGAAGAGAAGAAAGAACGGAAAGGATGAGGAAAGGAAAGAACGGAAAAAGAAGAGAAGAAACGCAATTAAAGAATGAATAAATATAACGTAGAAATAAACAAGAAATAAACAAGAATTACTTTTTTTTTAATATTACCGTGTATCACCGGGCACATCTAATTAATAGTTCCTGCGGAAGACATATGTTATGGCGCTGCCACATTTTTAAATACTATCTTCATACACTATTTCATGAGAAATTGTATCATGACAATTAAAGATGCATGTAACAGAATTGTCAGCAGAGGACCGCAAGCAATCAAAATACTTCGGTCTTCACGACAGATTTGCGTTCCAACCGATCGCCGTTTTTTTGCAAATTGGTTTTTATCACAATATGAACCACTATCTTTCGTAACTTTGCTTGCTATCCCTCTTTCCCGCCAAATATTAACAATCGGGTAGAAATGCAAATTGTTTTTTATTACAATATGAACCACTATCTTTCGTAACTTTATTTGCTATCCTTCCTTCCCGCCAAATATTAACAATCGGGTAGAAATGCAAATTGTTTTTTATCACAATATGAACCATTATCTTTCGTAACTTTACTTGCTATTCCAAATTCCCGCCAAATATTAACAATCGGGTAGAAATGCAAATTGTTTTTTATTACAATATGAACCGCTATCTTTCGTAACTTTATTTGCTATCCCTCCTTCCCGCCAAATATTAACAATCGGGTAGAAATGCAAATTGTTTTTTATTACAATATGAACCGCTATCTTTCGTAACTTTATTTGCTATCCCTCCTTCCCGCCAAATATTAGCAATCGGGTAGAAATGCAAATTGTTTTTTATTACAATATGAACCACTATTTTTCGTAACTTTATTTGCTATCCTTCCTTCCCGCCAAATATTAACAATCGGGTAGAAATGCAAATTGTTTTTTATTACAATATGAACCACTATCTTTCGTAACTTTATTTGCTATCCCTCCTTCCCGCCAAATATTAACAATCGGGTAGAAATGCAAATTGTTTTTCTATTACAACATGAACCACTATCTTTCGTAACTTTACTTGCAATCCTTCCTTCCCTCCATAAATTAACAATCGAGTGGAAATGATTTTTATTTGTTGTTTAATCTAGCTTTTGGTTAGAAACCAATTACGGTCATCGGTACGGGGCAATTTCTCACTTTACTTTATATATAGAACTAGCCGGGTTGGCCGGGTTAAAATTTAGAATAGCGCATATGCAACATCATATGCAACATCATATGCAACATCATATGCAACATCATATGCGACATCATATGCAACATCATATGCAACATCATATCAAGGGAGTTTACTTTTACAGAAGTGTTGATGATGTCAGCTAGATATCTTACTAACTAAACTCTTCAGATCTATGTTAATTCTCTTAAACCAACGATTATCAGTAGATTAATTTTATTGTGTAACGTGTTAGAAAGGTGTAATTAGCTATTCAAGGGACAGCTAGTAACGGAGAACTGCTTCCATTAAATTCACATGCAAATGACCTTGTGAATTCTCTTATATTTAACGTACACTCCTTAGTATATCTTCGTTTGTTTGGACAAACATGCACACACAGAGCGAAATAATCTTCTTCATATATATATATATATATATATATATATATATATATATATATATATATGTACATATATATATATATGTATGTATATATATATGTATATATATATATATGTATATATATATATGTATATATATATATGTATATATATATATGTATATATATATATATATATATATATATATATTTATATATATATATTTATATATATATATATATATATATATGTATATATGTATGTATATATTTATATATATATATATATATATATATATATATATATATATATATATATATATGTATATATATATATATATATATATATGTATATATATATATATATATATATATATATATATATATATATATATATATATATATATACGCTGATATTTTGTTATTGGTCCCCCGATTCATAAAATCGGGAGACTTATGTTTTGAGGCATGTCCGTCCGTCTGTCCGTGCGGATTTTTCTCCGCATCCATCTATTGAATTTCTCTGAAATTTTGGATGAAGTTGTAACTTTAGTCAGGTTAGAAAGTGACATTCTCCGATTTTTGAAAAACAATCTGGTTAGCCCCCCAGGGGGTCAAAAGCCCCCTGAAATGGCAAAAAATTACATTTTTCTCCCATAACGTTTGATCTATCCATTCAATTTTTATAAAACTTAGCCAAAATGTAGAGGCATTTGTTCCTAATAGAAAATATATATCGCTGACCTTGGAAAAAATCTGGTTCGCGCCCCCAGGGGCTCAAAAGCCCCCAAAATGGCAAAAAATGACCCTTTTCTCCCATAACGTTTGATCCATCCATTCAATTTTTCTGAAACTTAGCCAAAATGTAGAGGCAATTGTTCTGGATATTAAATGAGCATTCTTGACCTCAGAACAATTCTAGTTCGTGCCCCCAGGTGGTCAAAGGGCGGTCAAAAATGCCCCAAATTGCCCAAATGTATTGCATTTTACACTCGCCACATCGAGTCACATACAGAGGGTCATCACGCACGCGCGGCTTGTTTTTATGGCGATAGTAGACCGGTGTTAACCGGTACGTTTTTTTATTATTATTTGTCGCTATTTGTTTATTTTATGAATATGCAGAGGACCGCATTTTCAATCCTCCCTTTAATCGGACGTGTCACAATTTTTGTATATATAGACTTTTTAATCAATTAATATAGAAATTAATTTGAAAAAATCTATGTATACAAACATTAATTCATAAATTAATTGAAAAATCTATGGATAGATAGATAGAGAGTGATCAGTAAAAGCGGGACACACAGGCAGATAGACTGAGAGACGTTACGTTCTAATTAGACAAACATTTTTCACTTACATTTTATTGTCTTATATAAATAGGGATTTCCCCCGTCAGTTCGTCTGTCCGTCAGTCACAATTTTTTAAACGTTAAATAAATACATTGCGAAATAATCAAGAATACTGCCTTAGCTAATTAACTATTCCAATCTATTACACGCCATAAACTGGTATCGTCTTGGCCTTCGGGGCTTGATTTACGCCGGTCTATGGGTCTGTCCTGTGCAGTTCTAGGAGGTCCACCCTCCCAGGCTTCTTCTCCCCTCTTTGGGGAGGAGTAAGTTTATTGCTTACTGCCTGAGGCGCCCCTACCGGGGAATGCCGACTGGGCTGCCCAGGCAATTTTTAATGGCCAGAGTGCTCACCTTCTCGGGCGCTGGCTTTTCAAACCCCACTTTCCGACCCGAGCTTGGGTCACATCTTACTTGTGGGAGTAAGATAAAACTGGCCTTGTGCCTAACCTCCTGGGGAGGTAAATAAATATGTTTTATTATTGATACACGCCATAAACTGGTATCGTCTTGGCCTTCGGGGCTTGATTTACGCCGGTCTATGGGTTTGTCTTGTGCAGTTCTAGGAGGTCAACCCTCCCAGGCTTTGCCTCCCCTCTTTGGGGAGGAGTAAGTTTATTGCTTACTGCCTGAGTCGCCCCTACCGGGGAATGCCGACGGGGCTGCCCAGGCAATTTTTAATGGCCAGAGTGCTCACCTTCTCGGGCGCTGGCTTTTCAAGTCCCACTTTCCCGACCCGACCTTGGGTCACATCTTACCTTGTGGGAGTAAGATACAACTGGCCTTGTGCCTAACCTCCTGGGGAGGTAAATAAAATGTTGTATTATTGATTTAAATAATAGTAACCCGTTTTCATGGTAATATAGGAATTATAAATGAAAATAACTTTCGCATTTATTCTATTTAGACATGGGGTGTATGATTCCGAAATTAACCGGTTGTAATATTTCGGATTTTGTTTTAGATGAGGATTAATAATTTGTATCATTTAGATTATTGAGACTACTGTTCTCATTTTGGATGTTATTGTCACAACGTTTCGATCGATGTAACCTCCGACCTTCTTCAGGTGCGTGTTGTAATAATTCTGTCAAACTCGGGAATCTGTACGGAATGACCAAATATGGATAGCATTGTAATTCGTTTTATGAGTATTATGATGCGTCTACGATGAGTATCATGATTCTGATTTATGAATATTATGATAAGTATATGATGAGTATTTTGTATACGTGTTGTGATGAGTATACGAATAGTATAATGATTTTTCTGTGTGAGTATTATGATGAGAAAACGATAAATATTATGTGTTTGTACTAGTATTATGATGAGTATAGAATTAATAGTATGTTACTTTTGATAAGTATACGATGAGGATTATGATTCATTTGTATTAGTATTATAATGAGTATGCGATGAGTGTTATGATTTTTAGTATACTTATTATAATGAGTATACAAAAAGAATTTCGATTCTTTTGTGTGAGTATTATACGTATACAATGAGCATTATGATTCTTTTATATAAGTATTATGATGAGTATGCAATGAGTATTATGATTCTTTTATATAAGTATTATGATGAGTATACAATGAGTATTTCGATGCTTTTATACGAGTATTATTATGAGTAAACGATAAATATTACGTTTTTTTGTACGAGTATTATGCTGAGTATACGATGAGTATTATGATTCTTTTAGTTTTAAAAGATTCCAAAAGGATTGATTTGTTGAGAAACCAAACAAGGCATTTTGCATATTCTTACGCCAAACTGTGTAGAATGCAAGGTTGATTTGATTCTTATCATTTATCAACGAAACAAAATAATGCTGGGTTTAGAGACGCATATGAACATATGTAAACGGTTTGAGTGATGCATAAGAAAGCGATGGAATCTATTCGTTATCAACCCACAAACACTTTACTTACATTTCTTTGAAATATGAATCTTTTAAGACTACGTTAAATGTTCAAATTTAAACTGCTACCTCTTCGGTATGAATCCGTCAATAAAATATCGCTGTAATCACGTTGACACACCGGGTCTCGTTCGATCACCAAAGTTAAGCGACGTTGGATTAGGTCGGTTGTTAATCGATTACCATTTGGGAATAATAGGCTCTGTATGTGGGAGGAGGACAAAACTGTAAGTATTTCAGTGCAACCTGCTAATCTACACATGTGTCGACACATCCGGACAACTTCCTGTCTGCCCGGTAGTTCTGTTCTCATTCGTAAGGTGAAGCTGTCCGGAGAAAGTATCCAATTCTCTTTTTTTGTTTTGTTATTTTTTTATATGAATTTATTTTCTCTTATGTTAACAATTTCTATCTCTCTCAGCTGATCAGTTCCATGGTAGCAAAGTCGGTAATCTACTCGCGCTGATCTGTTCTTTTTTGAACAAGAAAGTTTGTTTTCGGCACATGGAAACAGTTGCAATATGTAGTCAATTGAGCGGGTATATATCTCCACATACATATCTTTGTATACTCATTATAATACGTATACTCATTATAATACGTATACATATCTTTGTATACTCATTATAATACGTATACATATCTTTGTATACTCATTATAATACGTATACTAAAAATCATAATACTCATCGCATACTCATCATAATACTCATCGCATACTCATCATAATACTCATCGCATACTCATCATAATACTCATCGTATACTCATCATAATACTCATAAAAATACATCATAATCCTCATCGTATACTTATCAAAAGTAACAAAACAATTGAATATCCAGTTTAGCAGCAAGTCCTGGGAACATATACCAGAAAGAACTATTGGAAATAAGTCATACACCATCCACTATGACTATGCAATTCCTTATCTAGAAAACGAATCTGTTAAATCTGATATTGTGATATGGGACAAAAAGGAGAGAGTATCAACTGTAGTGGAAGCAGTGGCGTAGCTAGACCTTTTGCCGCCCGGGGCGGTAGTAAAATTTGCCGCCCCCCCGGCATTTGGGTGCCCGGAAAATTCGTCCATGGATAATTCGCCCATGGATAATTCGTCCATGGAAAATTTTTTGCTAGGTAGGAAAACTGGTCCATTATTATTAAGTTAACATTATTCTTAATTTTCATACCTTGCGAAAATTAGTTCTACGGTATCTAATTTTCCTAAATTCAATTAAATTAAAATTAAAATATGAAAACTGATTTTTAATATTTTTTATTCATTTGAGATTTTATCTGTTTTCCTTTTGTTTTAAGTAGATGGTGGGGGTTGCCCGGGGTGATTTTGTCCGATCCCCCAGCTAGCAATTGTAAAGTTTACAAGGAGTTATAAAAAGTATGCTACAAAAACAAACGTTTGGACAGTAATAAAATTAATGAATTCAAACTTTCGCATCTAATGTTATTTCCTCTTTGATGTCGGTGTATATACACCCAAATATCCAACTTTCTTTTCGCACCTATTCGATAAAAATTTATATGAAAGTTCCCCTTTAAGTATGAAATCTTTCTGAGGTCATTTTGTTTTTTTGGTGCTTGGCCGAAGCCTAGGCTTGGCCCTATCCTGTTAGGTCAGCCGGTCACTGAGTATATCTCAAGAAATAATTAATGCTTGCATTTTTTAAACTTAGTGATTGAAATGAATTAAAGCAATTTATTCTCAATTAATGGAAATTTTGTTCAAGAATTAAAACCAGCCATATATATATATATATATATATATATATACATATATATGTATGTATATATGCGTATTTATATATGTGTATGTGTGTGTATATATGTATATATGTATATATGCACGTATGTATGTATATATGTATATGTATGTATAAATATATGTGTATATGCACATATATATGTATATATGCACATATATAGTTATAAAATAAATACGTATTTATTATAATGCTCCCATAATGTTGAGCATAATGAGAGCCGAAAATGGCAAACGGCCGTAAGCGAATATAGCAATGGTCTTGTTTAAAATTAGATCTTGTGTACAATTAGAGCTGAGGTCGGTTTGGCAACGACTGCCGATTGTTCCCATTTACTTGCCTCTCCACGAGGGCAGAGTTAGACACAAGGCCGGTTTTTAATGTGGGGAAAATCCAGCTCCACAAAAAAGGGCACTCTGGATAGGAACAAAAATAAAAATTCTCAGTCATGAACGATTTCCCCATACTGACCGACGACAGAAAAGGAGAAGTGTATCATTAGAACAGATACTACACTGTGATATCAGCCCAAAGGCTGCTAATTGTTGTTAAAATATTTCTCCCTCGCTCTCTCAGATGATCGGATTTCGCTCCTAGCTGGAAGTAGTTGCTAAAGCTTGGTGGATTTGACGAAGATATAGAAAAAGAGAAATTCTTTGCTGAAAAGAAGAGGTTACAGTATGTTGTAAAAGCTTCAGAAAAAGACAAAATCGATGGACCTCTTGAACTTTTGAACTTTATACAAAGATACCAACTTGGGGATTCCGTCCCTAATATTGTGATCTTGCTGAGAATTTTCCTCACCAGAGCTATTAGCGTTGCTAGCTGTGAGCGCTCTTTCTCAAAACTGAAGCTCATAAAAAACTACCTTAGATCAGCAATGAGCCAGACAAGACTTACAGACTTGGCAATCCTCTCAATAGAGAGGGAACTTGTCGAGGAAGTGAATTTTGATAGAGTCATTGATAACTTTGCCGAAAAAAAGGCGCGAAAAATCTGTTTGTAAATTTTCAACCGACTTGATGCCTTGCGACAGTTCTCTCACAAAAAATAAATTTATAGCCTTATTTGCCATTCATAAATACATTTGTTTAAAATATATTAAAACTATTTTTAAAAGAGTTGAAACGTTATTAACAACAACAAATTTCTGAAAACCGAGCGATTACACACACGGATTTAAAAAAGCACCGATACAAGACGTTTTTTCTCTTCGGATGGCTCGCCCTCTTAATAATAACATTATGAAGACAAAGAAAAGAAAACTACATCGGACTATTCTCTCCTTGATACATCCATGTTATTTGGCGAAAATTCGGACTTTAACAACAACGACAAAAAAGTAAATAAAAATGATTTTATCATTTCATAACATTTTCAGGTTTTCAAATGTTCTCATTTAAATTTATTATTATATAAAATTATAGTATAAAATTTCATATTTTTTGTTAACTTTTGTTTTTTTAAATTTTTTTCTCTACTTTCTATTTTTACCCTCTCAAAATGCCGCCCCCTCAGGTGTGCCGCCCGGGGCGGCCCGCCCCCCTCGCCCCCCCCCCTAGCTACGCCAGTGAGTGGAAGTCAGTGTCCCTAATGATGCTGGCCTAAACAGAACAAAGAGTGAAAAGATAACTAAGTACCAGTCTTATTTACGATATGAAAAGAAACTTGAATCTTAAGAAAATCTCCATCATTCCGGGAATCATAGGAGCAAACGGACTTAGGAAAAATCATTTTTTTAAAACGACCTGGCGAATATACCCACGGTGAACCAAGTGCAAGAGTGATAAAATAAAAATGCCCTTAAACTGACGGTTAGAATCCTAATAAAGATATCTCGGTTGGAATCTCTGAAATAGCGGGTGTATGTCTGGCATCCGATAGGATTCCTCATCCCCGGATAAGAATATATATTCTGATAACTACACTTCACCTTTCAATGAAGGAGAAATCTTTCTAGACTGACGTATTTAAAAAAAGAAAATTCCGAATCCAGACTGCCGCTTTTGGGGAGCTGGATTTTCTTCACGTTTAAGCAGAACTTGTATCTAACTCTGCCCTCGTGGGGAGGCACGTAGATAAGGATTTCCTTCTCGTTAACCACGAACTTAATAATATTGTATTTCTTTTTATTTTGTTTATAATTTTCAATTCTTTAGCATCTTTGTAGAATTCTGAATTTAGTCATGATTGTTTTTTTACTGTTGGACATTCATGACGTAAACTTGGTGGACAAGTCAGGCATAGACTGGAGTTTATTTGTACGTAATATGGTTTAATTGCAGAAAGGATTTTGAATTTTTCAACAAATCCTTAGGTGGCATTTTGGGGGATGGCTCTGTCATTTCTAGGAGCAGATCACGTTTTGGGGGGAGAGGGGCATTTTGAAATAATCAGCAGTTAGATGAAAGCTAGCGTAAGCATCAGATTGGCAACGATACTCTCTTCAAAACCACCCTGGAAAAAGCACATGGAAATTGAAAAATTCTAAGGGAGTGTGGTACAACACACCCGGCTGGCGGTAATGGTTTGCACAATTGAATAAAGTAATATTCTGAAAATTCATCGGTTTCCATATATATTTATTTATTTATTCAAAATCAGATTCAAGCAGGAATGAGAAGAAACTAAGATCAGACTGAGGGTCCAGATACCAGATTAAACGATGTGGAGTCCAGATACCAGATGAAACGATGTGGAGTCCAGATAACAGATGAAACGACTGAAACGATCTATTAAAAAAAAAACTATAAACTATATTCTAATGCGTTGCTGGGTCCTTGATAAGGTGCAGAAACGTATCTGTAATTTGATTGGCCGTACCCTTCCTTCTCTGCACCCTCTCTCTCGCAGATGTGATGTTGCTAGTCTCAGTCTTTTCTATAAATACTATTATAGCATGTGTTCTTCAAAATTATGTGATCTATCCCCCGCTTCTTTTGTTCCAGCTCGTTGGTCTAGAGGTCTCCATCAATTCGCTGTTTTGATATCTCATTGCAATACAACAACTTCCTATTACAGTAGCTGTTTTCCAAGAACCACAAGCTTATGGAACTCTCTTCCTGCTGACTGTTTTTCTCCTACCTATAATCTTGGTATTTTCAAGACTAAGAGTAATAGGAATCTCTTGTCTTTGCGATAACCATATTTGTTCTTGTCAGCTTCTTACATCAAGTGGCTTCATGCCTTGTCTGGAGTGATTTCCATGAAACAAATAGACTACAATATATATTCATATCTTATGTATAACGCTGCTTTTTGGGGTAAGCACCCGTGTGTATGTGCAATCTCTCTCTATATAAAGTTTGAATGTTCGTTAGTATAGTAGATTATATATATATATATATATATATATATGTGTGTGTGTGTGTGTGTGCGGGTGTGTGTGTGCGTGTGTATGTATCTTATACTAATTTACAGATCATTAAAAAGTTTTGAATATATATTCTATGCAACACGGTGAGCAACATAGGTACATTATTTTTTGGCAAATTTCATAATTTAGAGTGTATATATAATAAGGTTAGGTCAGTGGATATGTTTATATATACATATTTCATTGTACAGGATAAACTCTTAAACTAATGAACCAATCATCAAGAACTTTGGAATAAATGTTCTCGGCAACACGGTGAGCAACATGAGCACATTATTATTTGTAAACTTTACCATTTAGGGGGTATGCCCATCTAAACTGATACCTTCCCCCAAAAGCTTTTTAAATAAGTTAGATACAAAATAATAAACAGAGAAAAGAATTACTTTACATCAAATTTTGAGTAACATTAAGTAATACATTTTTTAAAGTATTGGTGCTCGCGCGTAAGCGTCAATAATATGTACATGATTGGTAAAATCTTAAACTATTGAACTTATTATTATGAATTATGGAATATGTATTTTAGGTAACAGGGTGAGTAGCGTTAGCACATTATTAATTTTTTGTATAGTTTACAATTTAGGGGGCTAGCAAAACCGTACCCAGCACTAAAGAAAGACAAATATAAAACTTTAAAGCTAATGCTATATTTATAGCTTATGTCCGTCCTGGGGGGGGGGGGGTATTGTACTAATACTGTTATAAAATCAAATGGTTAATTCATCTATGTGGCTGTGACCGTAACTTCAGTCGTGTAGTTTAACCATAACGAACATGCGTTTGATTTCTATAAGAATTTTTAGATTGCGTGTAACTTTGTATATAGGTTTAACACATGAAGTGGAATAATGAAAAAGGTTTCAACAATTGCTTTGAAATCTTCATTGTCAAGTGTACATAGCCGTCCTCTACCTTCTTAATAAGGATATTATTCTCAATATGACTTAGACAATTTTGTGACCACCATCTCACTGTTCGATCATTTGTTGTATACATCCACATGAGTGTATAAAGTCTTTTACGCACGCGGGTTGATTGTCTCGTCGCCGTCGCCGCGTTCATAGTTGTGAGCCCAGACAGTTTTTTCGTTCGGTGATAAACAAATTATTCAAAGGATAGAAACAGAACTTCGCATGCCGAGAGAGAGAGAGAGAGAGAGAGGGGGAGAGAGGGAGAGTTTTCACTGCATCAGTCGCTTGACGCGTGCTGTTTCCGTTTCGGGGCAGCACGCAAAATACGCTTTTTCTCGTTCAAGTCTCGCCGGCTAAGGGCGAGAAAGAGGGTCAATCCAGAAATCATGTAGTTTGCGTAACGTCCGTTCGGTTCCCCCTCTGACCCTTTGACCCATATATATTTCCATTAACACGACTACTACTATGTAACTCATTTATTCACCCTTCTCCCCATGCTCAATTCATATTATAACCAGGTTAAATAGACAAAAGAAAAGTCTAAGAATTCTTTTTCATCTGCAAAGTTATATCCTACAAGTAAATTATGCGTATTTCTTAAAGAATACACATCAAAAATACCGTGGCGCAACAGATAATTGTGTTGATTGGAAGTTGAGGATTCAATCATTACTATAGGCGAAAATAGCTAAGGATAATATAATAATTAATGAACATTTCTACCCGACCATAGCCAATGGAACGAGAACAATCTACCCCCGTGGATTAAATAAAGGGTTCAGTTCCCGAGTTCACCTCAGCGGCAAGTCATGGTGTCTACGGGACACAGCAAAAGATGAACCATGGTCGCTTACCAAAAGGCGCCGCCTAAACTTGCCGCCTAAACGTATCCCCTCCAAAATCCTCTTAAATAATTAACCCCCTAAATATTGCCAATTAGATCTGTAACGTTCGGATGTCTGCTTTTGGAAATTGAGAACAGTATATTATCTTATCTGGGGAATAAGTATTAAGTCGAATTAAACTGAATTAAATTATGGAACTTTTGATGCAAAAAATTAATTCAGCTAAAGTTTGTTAAGGCTTTAATAGACTCGAGAGAAAGTCCTAACAGAAACCAAAAACAAACAAATGATACAGTAGACGTTATGACCAGTTTTTTTTTAAATACGAGTGTCTCTCTTCAAGGCCAATCAAGCAAAGAATGTAATATGGTCGCTTTCGTCTCATTAGAACAGAGGTAGCATTTTTTTTTGTCCGTGGTACAGCCTACCAGAGGTAGTGACGATTTCTATCATATCCAGGAGTAAAGTCGCCTTGGACAAAACATTCAAACGGTATATAGAAGTAAACATCTTTCTCCGTAGATCAGTTGATCACGCTCAAGTGTCATTGGTCCGCGCGCTAAATTTTGCAATAACATTATCATCGCTATTGATATTAAATTTATAACTGGTCTATTTAACCTGGAGCAAGCAAATACAGAGAGAGAGAGAGAGAGAGAAATAGAGAGAGAGAGAGAGAGAGACAGCAGACAGACAGACAGACAGAGACAGAGAGAGAGAGAGAGAGAGAGAAACAGAGACAGAGAGACAGAGAGAGTGAGAGACAGGGAGAGAGAGAGACAGAGACAGAGAGAGAGAAAGAGAGAGATTATTTCATTTGTATGCTCGGTTCAAGGACAAATACGAACAATGGAGAATTGTCGTGAGAAACAATTATGTCATTTCTCTCTTCCGCCGGTTCGGTGGATTGAGGACAAAGAATTGATATTTTTAAAACAGGGCAAAAGAAGCGATTTTCCATTTAGATTATTTCATAAATGAAATTCATGTAGAGCGAACCTAAAAATAGTGCTCAGAATATATCAAAATAGACCCTCTCCGATTTAAGGTAATCACCTCTGCATTCGCCAGAACCCTATAACTAAGCAAAAATGACATTTAAAAGACACACACGTCTCTCTTCATATCTGTTTCCCTCGTCACCTCACCGTTTCTAAGCCTTGTTTACTAATCCCGATTAAAATCCCGATTAAATTAAACTTAAATTGGTATTAGTAAAGCAAATAGGAAAGTAGAAAGTGGACCTTAGGTTTAATTTGGGCAGCATCGTAACTCTCATTTCCATTATTTTGTCATTTACTTCTCACATTCAATGAGCGATGCTTCTGAAAAAGGAGGAAGAATTGCTGTTATTTAGCTGACATCAATATGCCAAAGTTTTGACACAATAGTTTTTTAAGAAGAAGAAGAAGAAGAAGAAGAAGAAGAAGAAGAAGTAACATATTATACAAAAGTACTCAAATTATCTGTTTCCTTTAGGCCCAAACTTTCAAACCGTTTCACTTCCGTTTCCGGTTTCACTTCGAATAGAAAATGTATAATTTTGTAACGTTACGCTCTACCAATTATTTAACTTCATTGAAAGCAGCTGGTCGGCGTCGTCTCGTTAACACGGTGTAAGTAGTCAGCTCAAAGATTAGTGGCGTCTTTCAGTAGTAGTGACAGAAGCAGTTATCGTAAATATGTTAATTTTATATTTTTCCTCACTGTGCCTGTAATACTAAAAGCGATGAAAAAGAACAACTATGCACCATTATTTGCTTTGGGCTGCATTTTACTTTCTTCTTTATTTACTTGGTTTATTTTACAGCAAGTACAACTTGATTCACGCATCTTCCCGGCCAACCATCGTAGGCATGAAAAAGCTTAAAAAAAGACTTCCGTTGACTTTAACATCGAACACCAAAGAAGCGGGATCTATCTCGCCTCTTTGCCATGTCACTTCCTATCATCACGCAATTTCTTGTACACGTCAGCCTAACCTCTTACTTCATCTGTAATGACAAATTTCTTTTTCTTGCTAAATCTACATCACGTGAATAATTCCGTTTTTAACTTTATTGCTATACACCGACATCGAATCTTGCTAGCATTCGACAAAATTATGCAAATAACTAAAAGTCTTTAACAACTTAAAACCATTTACAGATAACGTTGCACTGCTCGGGCATCTTAGGGGTTTGTTGCATAATAACGAGTGACCACCTACTAAGTGCAAAAGCCACTCGAGGATAACTTTTCATGAGATTGTAAGTTGGACGACGAAACAATACTATAGGAGAATTGAAAACGATGCAGAAAATTGGCAAAATTTGATTACTAAAAAGAACTACTCAACTAGTGTTTGATTTGATGACGCCATGTTGTAGTCTGCAGAAACTCAGTCTCGCGGCAACGTGTTCCACATAGGGGAAGTTCCTGGAAAGAAACTCTTTTCATGGAAATCCTGTTTGGTTTTAGGTACACAGAGGAAGAAAGGAAACTTCTTTGCAGTTGCGGTAGAAAGAAATGAGTTCTTGCTGTCAATGTTTTACGCGGAGGAATCAGAGATTGGAGATCAGTCGAGTATCTACCATGAAAATAACGATAGAGTAGAGAAAGACTAGCAAAGCTTTTTTTCTGCGAAAAGGGATTCATGGAAGGGAAGATATCATAATCCACTAGATTGCCAAGTCTATTTTGTACTCTGTCAAGGCACGAAATGATGGTCTAAGCGGCATTTCACCAAAGGTGGCAGCAGTACCCCATCTGGAAAAGTATAAACAGTTGATGATTACCTTTAGTTATTGTAGACATAAGCGGGTTATCAACCGATTAATTAGTAATTTTCAGATGCAATAATCGATCCGTCAGAATATTTGAATTTAAAAAAAAATACTAAACGATATTAATGGAGACAATGGGAAAAACACTGATCCATTACCAAGAATTATACAGAATTAACGCACACGTAATCTGTGATAAACTGATCTAAAGGATTTAATAAGAAAAAGGAAACGTTTGATACTACTACTACTACTACTACTACTACTACAACAACAACAACAACAACAACAACAACAACCACCACCAACAACAACAACAACAACAAAAACAACCACCACCACCACCACCACCACCACCACAACAACAACAACAACAACAACAACAACAACAACAACAGCAATAATAATAATAATAATAATAATAATAATAATAATAATAATAATAATAATAATAATAATAATAATAATAATAATAATAATAATAATAATAATAATAATAATAATTCCAGAACTCGTATACAACCACTGTAAACATTTTCTTTTCTTTATCTGTGTACTTATAGCTAGGAATACCACGGCACACATACCACTGGTCTGCTTCCCAATATCAATAAATTGTTGTTGAGCCGTCCTCTTAAATAATCAAAGTCGTACTAGTTTAAACTATCGTGTGTGTGTGTGTGTGTGAAAAATGACAAACGGAAAACAGGTTAAAGTGCAGGAGAAAAACAAAAACAAGAGATTTGACCGGTTTCGTTCGTGTTGGCGAACGTCTTCAGAAAAAGTGAAGATTTGGAAATAATTTTATTTTGAAAGCACACACATGGGATGAAGAAAAAGATGATCCGATTGGACCATATGATATATATATATATATATATATATATATATATATATATATATATATATATATATATATATATATACACACACACACATATATATATATATATATATATATATATATATATATATATATATATATATATATATATATATATGGGAATTGAAAAAAGGAAAACCAGAACATTATTTATGTATTAATCAACGTTTCGTCTTTATTATAAGGCTTCCTCGGGACGATTGTCTTAAAAAAAACACAAGTACCAAATGTTTGAAACAAGAGGTGGTGGCGGGTGTGAGCTTAAAATTGGGGCCACTTGTAAAATAAAATATTATGAGATACAAATAGATGGTGGCAGTGGGAAATTGGATTGTCAGTAGAAAGTGTGGGGTGGGGTGGCGGTTAGAGTTATAAGAGCATTAGGTAGGGGGAGAGACAGTAAAATAATTGTAGAAGGAGAGGCTGCGGACATGGGTAGCTGTTAGAATTAATTTAAACTATTAAGCGGGAGAGGGGGCATGAGACATGTTTATTGAATCTTTTTAAAATTAGCCTTGAGATGAGAGAACGGGGGGATTAAAAATCAGGGTCTGGAAAACTGGGGAGACTTGTTGTCACTCAGACTCCAGGGAAAACCACCGATGATTATCAGTGAGCAATCACTGATGATTACCTGTGTGAGAACCCATAATGAGTACAAATAATAATAATAATAATAATAATAATAATAATAATAATAATAATAATAATAATAATAATAATAACCTGGACAGTATCACTAATAAGATACTCTGGACCATTCATAGGCTGGACTAAAAAAGAACTCAGACACTTTGATCAGAGGACTAGAAAATTAATGACCATGCACAACGCACTACACCCAAAAGAGGATACAGACAGACTCTACATGAAAAGATAAAAGGGGGGAATAGGACTGGTAAGTATAGAAGATTATGTGGAAGATACTAAAAAAGAGCTGGCGAAATACATAACTCAGAACACGGACAGGCTAATCACAATAGAAACCGTCACAACGAATAACTCGGGAAGCACTGACAACAGAAACAAAAAGACAAGAAAAGAAGTGTGAAGAAAAACAACTACATGGACGCTTCATAAGACTTACAAAAGAAGAATCTAACGAAAATAGCTGGACATGGCTAAGAAAGGGACACTTGAACAGAGAAACGGAATCTATATTGACGGCTGCACACAACAATGTGATTAGGACAAATTATATTAAAGTAAAAATAGATAAAACACAGGAAAACAGTAAATTCAGACAGTGTAAGCAAAAGGGCGAAACAGTAAACCATATAATAAGTGAATGCAGCAAACTAGCCCCAGAAGAATACAAGAATCAGTACACTGGGAACTGTGCAAACGATTGCATTATGAACATGCAGATAAATTGTACAAACATAAACCAGAGACAGTACAAAAAATCGAAAAACACAAACTTCCCTTGGACATGGGTGTACAAACAGATACACTAATACAAGCAAGGAGATCGGATATCATAATAATCGACAGGAAGGAAAAATCGGAGACTTCGCTGTTCCAGCAGCCACAGAGTGAAAATCAATGAGACAGAAAAACGAAGCAAATACACGGAATATTCCAGAGAACTGAAAGGAATATGGAACATGAAGAAAGTCAAAATAATACCACCAATAATCGTCCCAAAAATCCTGGAGAAATAACTGGTAGAAATTGGAATAAAAGGGATCACTGAGACCATACGAAGGACAGTGATGAAAAAACAGCCGCTATCTTAAGGAAGATCCTCGAATGCGGTAACCAACCCACATAAATTACGAATGGTAGCCAACCACTTGGAGGTTACAATAGGAAAAAAGCAAAATTACAGGAAGACCACCACCGCACGAACCAAAGAACAAGAACTGCAAGAAATCTGATAAATGCCCCCCCCCCAAAAAAAAGTGATGGCATCAGCGTCGGCTGATACAACACAAAATAGTTGTGAAGGGTCAAGGAACATGGGAGGACCGAGGATGGAGAACACTAACCAGACCTCCACTTGAAAGAGTGATGAGAGTACTGGGACCTTGGGGAGGTTTATTGCTACACAAATCCCAGAGAAGACCAGTGGTCGCTGCCAGCGAGAAATCAATGGTTGACGACTGTCGTCATACCGCAAGATTAATGGAGGTGGGTGTCGAAAATACGTGGAGAACACTGCAAATCTAGGCAGGCTTGTTACAACTCAGACCTCAGGGAAAACCACCGGTTGTTGTCAGTGAACAATCACTGATGATCACTGGTGTGATAATGTTGCAATACCCGTACCTTTCGGGGGACCCGGTAGCATCAAACAAAACACAACGATAGAGACAAGGACGTGCTCGAGAAACTCTGTTTCTTTATTCTTCAACACCAGCTGGTGTAAGTTGGGTATACACATATATATAAAGGGCACTGGCCTACAAAAGATGCTTGAACAGCTCCGTAGGCATCCCCCGGTAAAAGCGCCTCAGGTGATTATTAATAAACTAACTCCTTCTCAGATAGAAGGTGAACCCTGGAAGGGTAGACTTTTTAAGACTGAACAGAACCATACCTCAGACTGACAGCAACAATGCAACTGTCAGACGGATTGTTAAGGACGTATTCTCAAGTTTGGAAAAGTGAAAACTGGAAAAAACGGAAGGTTTGCAGTAAACTAATCGAGATAATGAGAGCCCTTTTATGAACGCATTAATTATAAATACTTGGGTATTCTGTAAGAAGACAGATAATAAAAACAGAATACCCCAGATGAACGAGATAACTTATTAAAACTAAATGATATCGCAGAAACTGAACAAATATAATAAACACCTTGGAACTAACTTCAGGACCCTTCATAAACAGGACAAATAAAGAATTCAAGAATAATGCTGGAAAAAAGCACTGAAGACTATCAAAATAAAGGAAAGGGGTTGGATTAGGACTCTTAAATATTTAAGATTTCGTAGGGGACGTAATTAAAGGAGTGGAAATACAATATACAAATGGGGCTGATTAACGCCGCCCAAATCAACTACAATGTGAACAATACAGACAACAGCGAAATGGGGAAAAATACAGACAATCCATATTGATTGCATATGAGAACAGAGCTGCGAAAAGGACACCTGAAAAGTGAAACTGAATCCTACTGACTACCGCACAAAGCAACGCGATTAAAAAAAACAGCATAAAATTCTCGATAGACAAGATCCAGGTAAGCCGAAAATACTTCATAAAAAATATTACGTTATTCGATGTATTTTTATACCAATAGGTCACCACTTATCAAGGCCAAATTCCAATCGAGGATAAGATAGATAAATTGACAGTTAAATGATTAATACTATGAAAGGATTTAACATTTCCACATACAACAATTTAAGAAAAACCCAGCCGACTCAGAAAACTGCAATTTTCTCCCCTTTGTCAGAAACATTGTTCATAGAAGGCGAAGACCAAATTACAAAAACAAGGGTGGGCGAGGGTAACAACGCGAAGTAAAGTTCTTCTTTGTGTCATTGAAGACATTGTCGACAAACGTCTTCAAGTTGGGCATAACGAGCGAGTAGTGGATAAACGCCATAGACTGATATATACTGATGACTAATACTTACGTCACGCTCTTCTTTCTGTCTTCTGGTGTTTTTTTTATTGCGTTCCTTATTTTATGTACAGGGAACGTTGGTGCCTAGTGTGATCCGAAATGTTCTCCCCTGATGTGTTACTCATCAGCTGTGTTTTCTTAAACTCACTAGGTTCTAAAACATCTGGCATTCGCACCTGCCTCGCCTGGCACAAGGCTTTTCAATATTTTACATTTTCCACGATATGTGATCGAACGAAACCGGCATAGTAAAGGTTAGAGGGACAGATAGAAGGCGAAGAGAGAGAGAGAGAGGGGGTGGGACAGTGAGGGAAAAAAGCTAAGATTGAGAGACAAATATCTGATAAGGGTAGATAGAATGGAGATGGGGAGTTAAAAGATAGAAAGAGATAATAATGTAGAGATACAGAGAAAGAGGGGAAGAAAAAGAAGAAAGAGAGGGGAAAAACAAAGCGATAAAAAGTGATAGAAATATTTATTTATTTTTTACTAATGATTCACCGCTTATCAAGGCCCGGGGGCCTCTCGAGGATAAGGGTTAAAGAAATCGTCGGTTGGACGACGATCTCCACCCCGCGACGATTAGAAACAACTGGAGGAATGTGTATATGCTTTCTTGATAAGAATTGTTTATCAAAGAGGACGGCTCAAAAAGTATTTGTTTACATTAGACTTGAAGACGACCATGTTATAGTCGACTGGGATGCAGCTTCGTTGTATTTTGTTCCACAGATGTGACGCTGCAGGAAAGAAACTTTGTTCATGGACGTGTCGTTTGGTCTTTGGTCCAGAGTCAGAGAAAGAAACGTTCTTTGCTGTGGTTGTAGCTATGCAGGTTTTTATTACGAATGAAAAAAAGATTTTAAAAAAGAGGAAAAAGAAAAGTGGGGAGAAAAAAGAGAGAAAAGGTGAGAGCGTAAAAAAATAGAAAGAGAGAGTAAAAAAAAATAGAAAGAGAGAGAGAGAGAGAGAGAGAGAATGAGAAATATCGTTCAATTATTTCTGCGACCAATTCGTATTCTTCTCTCAAAGGATACTGAAAGGTCTAAATGGCAGAGCACAAACGAACCTGAACATATCTGCAATTGTCGACGAAGTTTGACAGAAAGTCTCACTTCCGATTTTACTAACCCAACATCCGTTGGTTCGCTATCAGCACCTTTGTGTGCCAGTGCGGATCCCACACAACTCACCCACATCGAAAAAAAAACACCCACATTCGCAATCTAGACGTAGTTAGCTGCAACACCAACAGACATGTTGATCATTATATTCGATTTATAACTCTTAAATTGTAGAAACGAAAAAAATATAAAAGTAAATGTTAATCTGGTATTAAGGACCTAAAGCAGGGGTACACATAGATTCCTATTCGTTTCCGGGAAATGCCGGGGCCACTTGAATCTAATACCAACAGATTCCAGCCATGGATGGGCCCAAAAGTAATCAAACGCAATTCTATACCATTGGTCAATATTAGTACACCCATATTGTTCCTCATTTTTCGTCTCATCAACCCTCATCCTCGAGTTGTTTTTGGCCTTGATAAGCGGTGATCTCGAAAAAAAAAAAGTACGGATCCCTTGCAATAAATATTAATGAAAATCGACCACCTTCGTATTAGGACTAAAATGCAGTATCTGTTTTGTATTCGGTGAGGGAGGGGAGAGAAATCCTTCTAGATCGAAGCAGTTTTTTTTATTCTCATCCCAATTCAAGTTCCGTTTTTTGGAGTAGCTGGAATCTCCCCCAGCTTAAAAAAAAAACGACCTTGTGTCTAACCTTTCCCTCACGGGAAGGGACGTAAATAGGTACCTCCATAAAGTTTTGTGATAAAAAAGAAAGGAATATAGACTATCGATACGGAGAAAGACGAAGGGCGCGAGGGGGGGGGGGGATGGCGCCATTTAGACAATAAACTATTTTAAAAGGCGTGCATCCATTTTTGTTTTTTATGCTTCCTCCTGTTTTTTTAAGCTTTTATGAGAAATATATTTTTCCCTTTGTTATTGTAATTATCATGGCTATATATTTTTTTTTTTATATTTTGGAGGGAGAAAAAAATGAACAAAAAATATGACCTCCCCCCACGCCGCAAAAAATATAATAATAATTTTGCCCCCCCCCCCCCCCCCCCCCCAAATAACTTAATAACCACTTGTGTCGTTGGCTTTTTCAATGTTAGGGCTCCCTGGAGAATGTGCGTATCCTCTTCAGCTTGACTCCAGTTTATCGGCTCTCACACAAGAAAATAAAACGCAGTTCGAGGCGCTATCGTCGGGAGGGATGCACGCTTTTCCCCTTTTTACTTCTTCGTTGTTTTTTTTTGTTTTTATTCTCCCACGGCGCAAGGCCGGCTCTGACTGTAACGAACGATCTAATTGATTTATGCGAGCATCTGTTTTCTTTCAGGTTCTATACAGTCCCCCCACCTCCCCCGTTCCCTTTCGACCCCAGCACTCCACGCCCCGCGCGCGCACTGGTTCGATACTCAACCCAAACACCCTGTCGCCACCGCCACCACGATTAGCACTGACGGTCGGAAAGATCGATTTCCTCATACCATTGCGTTATCGGAGAGAGATACATTTTGCGTGAGGTGATCCTAGCGAATGAGAGAGGGGGAAACAGAGTTAGAGCGAAAGAGAGGGAGAGAAGAGAGGGAGAGATGGAAGGGAGCGAAGATCTTGTCACCTACACACACAGAGACACGCACGCACATTCGCAGATTAATATATATATATATATATATATATATATATATATATATATATATATATATGAAGAGTTCGAATGCAAAACGCGATAAACGCCATTTACAAAATCACGAAACTGTCCCTACAAAAAGTGGTGCATTTCAATACTCGACGACACCCCAAACTATGTGTGACATAATATGATACCAAAATATTTTTTTATTGATTTCAATTAAAATAAGATTTCATTCGAAGTCTAGATTTAATATAGTCGTGTTTTTATTGTTTAAGGTCTCAATTTAAATTAATTGTATTTATCGCGTTTTGCGTTCGAACTTTTCATATATATATATATATATATATATATATATATATATATATATATATATATATATATATATATATATATATATATAAGAAGCTGGACTTTGAATAAAGTCGCAGCGGAAACATGTTTGCACGTATGTAGCAAACATATTTGAATATGTGTATGAATAAAAATGTATACTATGTATATATATATATATATATATATATATATATATATATATATATATATAGTATAACTTTTATTTATACAACTATTTGTATAAATCAAAGTTTATACTATATATAGTTGAACTTTTTTATATACAAATATATTTGCTATATATGTGCATGCGTGTCGCGCTGTGAATTTATTCAAAGTCCAGCTTCTTCAGGGCATATTAAATATACTGAAAAGCGTCAAGAAGTCGGACTTTGAAGTCTCTGTTTTAGCATGTATGCACATATGTAGTCAGAAATGTTTGTATAAATAAAAATTATACTAAAATA
>OY744533.1:63143695-63171195 GCA_963556195.1 Sepiola atlantica | reverse complement strand
TCTCTCTCTCTCTCTCTCTCTCTCGCACACGCGCGTACGTACACGGACTCTTTGTCAAATTATCTCTTTCTCTCCCGTGTCCATCAATATTTTCCTCTTGAAATTTAAAATATCGCTTTTCCTATGAACTTTGACCAATTTGGGATGTCCCCTTTGCTCTTCAAACCTTCCGTTTTTCATCATGTCTTTTTTCTTCTTCTTCTTCTTCTTCTTCTTCTTCTTCTTCTTCCTCCTAATTTTTCTCCTTTTTCTTCTTTTTTCTCCTTCTTTTTTTCTTCCTTTTCTTTTTCTTTCTATATCGTCCTCTTCCTCTCCATCTTCTTTGGAGTTGTCTTACAGCCATACCACGTCGAAACAAAATTCTCGTCGGTTCACCAAAGTTAAGCAACGGCGACTCTGGCCAGTACTTATATGGGTGACCGTTTAGTAACTCCGTGCTCGGGAGTGTACGTGGCTGTAAAATAATTTTCTCAAATACCAAAATGTCTAAATCAATCTCTTTCTCCCAAGCTTTCTTATCGATACTAGACTT
The DNA here is from genome assembly GCA_963556195.1 of Sepiola atlantica. Taxonomy (NCBI): domain Eukaryota; kingdom Metazoa; phylum Mollusca; class Cephalopoda; order Sepiida; family Sepiolidae; genus Sepiola; species Sepiola atlantica. The sequence continues at coordinate 63,170,663 of OY744533.1, read as the reverse complement.
AAGCAATGATCAGGAGAAGTGAGGTTATGACTTGCGCAACCCTAAAAACCTTCTTAGTTTAATATTCTAGTCAGTTTTATCTTAACCCTTAATATAACTCTTACTAAAGTTTTTTGACCTTCATAATTTCAACGATACAGTTTTACTGGAGAACGCAAATGGATCCAGTTTTAGGGAAACATTTTTAGGAAAACAGTTTTACGGGATACACGACTGTGAAAGAGCGGGATAAATGTTATATGGTAACCATAAACAAAATATTAAGAAGGAAACCATAAGTTCAGAAAAGAGATATTTTTATTTATATATATATATATATATATATATATATATGTATATTTAGGCAGCAAGTCATTATCTAAGCAAGCGTTGTTGAACATCACGGAACTTTCGCGTTTGTATATTTTCCTCGTGAGGTTCTCAAACCGTCGAGCCATCTTTCTGGTTTCAGGTGGCAATCCGATACAAACGATAGAATAAAATGAACTCAACCACACACCCTCTTCTCTCTCTTTCATTCGGCCGTAGCGATAACTATAAAACACTAACTCTAGTCTTCTTATTTAAATTTAAAAAACAAAAAACAAACCCCTAATCCTGAAGACGACTACGAAAGTAGAAAGCGCTCGAGAAAGTGGCCGAATTAAAAACTATCGGCGAAGTACTATACGGATTGCCACCTGAAACCAGAAAGATGGCTCGACGGTTTGAGAACCTCACGAGGAAAATATACAAACGCGAAAGTTCCGTGATGTTCAACAACGCTTGCTTAGATATATATATATATATATATATATATATATATATATATATATATATATATATATATGTGTGTGTGTGTGTGTGTGTGTGTGTGTGTGTGTGTGTGTGTGTGTGTGTGTGTGTGTGTAAAAGTGGAAGTTTACATCATAAGGAAACCAAAAGATGTTGTTCCTAGTTTAAGTGTCTATGCAGATCAAAAAGGATTCATTAGCTGAGATACCGAGGAAGCCTTAGTCGACAAATTAAGGGTTGTGAATTATCCACGGGTCAGAAAAATGGCAATCAAAACTTCCTCACTCAATTTTAAAAATTACATTTCATTGGAAGTTATTTGAAAGATTTTATATTCAGTTGATACGTACAGTTTTCATAGTAGAAAGTTCAAAGTGAGAAAGGTTTCGAGTGTTTAAAATGAAGGTGTTGTTAGATTTGTTTTAAATGAGTATCTGGGTGCGACAGTGTAAGAGAATTATGCATTGCGTGGATCGCCTTTTTTTCTAAAGTGCGTATGTGTATGATAGTGTGTGCGTGAGTTGAGAATTGAATTTAGCACTCCCGAGCTCACAATGGGGCGGGGGAAGCTGAGCGCAATATAGATGTTAACGCTCTCCTAAATTTTGGCTCAACTCCTTTACCGATGAAAACATTTGGCCTCCGATGCGCTCGAGGTGTATAACAGAAGCAAACTCGACAACTTCACGCCTCTGATTACCTCAAAATATATTTATCTGATACACACCATAAACTGGTATCGTCTTGGCCTTCGGGGCTTGATTTACGCCTGTCTATGGGTCTGTCCTGTTCAGTTCTAGGAGGTCCACCCTCCCAGGCTTCGCCTCTCCTCTTTGGAGAGGAATAAGTTTATTGCTTACTGCCTGAGGCGCCCCTACCGGGGAATACCGACGCGGCTGCCCAGGCAATTTTTAATGGCCAGAGTGCTCACTTTCTCGGGCGCTGGCTTTTCAAACCCCACTTACTCGACCCGACCTGTGGTCACATCTTACTTGTGGGAGTAAGATAAAACTGGCCTTGTGCCTAACCTCCTGGGGAGGTAAATATTTTTTTTTTTTTTTTTTAATATTTATCTGATAATTCAGGCGTAAGTATGCGTCGAACATCATGCGCACAAACGATTTTTTACTCTTTTATTCTGTTCTCCAAAATGGTAAATTGCAAGTTTCCTTTTTAATTTATTTTTTATCTCCCTCCCACAGCGATAAGATGTGATACAAGGTCGGAAAGTGGGATTGAAAAGCCAGCGCTTTAGAGGATGATCGTTCTGGCGTACAAACAATGCCTGGGCAGCCCCGTCGGCATTCCCCGGTAAGGACGCCTCAGGCGATCAGCAATAAACTAGCCCCTTCTCAAAGCCTGGGGGGGGTGGACCTCCTAGAACTGCACAGGACAAACCCACAGACCGGCGGAATCAAGGCCCGAAGGTCAAGACGGTACTGTACTAAGGGATGTAGCATCCATCAGAACAGATACTACACTTTCATTTCAGCCAAAAGGTTGAGAACGACTACAAGAGGTTATCCGGTGTTTTCCATCTATTCTATACAAAACAAATACCAATGATCAATAAAAAAAAATCTGATTTTAAACATTAAAACGATTAGCAAAAACATATAAACTATTACCTTTCTTCCAGTGATCGGATAATTCAAGATAAATATTTTGAAATTTGGTTTATTAAACACATATATTTCACATATTAAAAACTAGCAGGTCTACACGGCGTTGCCCGGGGTGCGAATTAGTAGGTAGAGTACAGAAAAAAAAATCAAAGAAAAACGAAACGTAATACTGTAATTTGAAATGTTTAGTTTCATTTTAGGACAAAATAAAACAGATAATATTTATATCTACGTTCGAACTCATAACTTTTGTCTCTAAGTATGCCGTCTGAACCGATTGAGTATGAAATCAAATCTCCCTTTTGCAGTCGAATGTTGTTTAAGCCCAGAACGTGCAGCATTCTTTCTGTCTTCCTTTCCTCTCCCTCTTCTCTCCCCCTCTCTCTCTCTCTTTCTATCTCTCTCTCTCTCTATCTTTCTCTTCATTTACTTTCGCTTGCTTTTACCCTGTCAATCAAAAGCAACGTAAGAAAGAAAAGAAAATGAAAGCCCCATTTTCATAAAGAAATTTCCACTCAATCGAAGTGTGTTTTCGCCTGGAAATCGGGAAATTATAATTGAGGTTTACCTCGAAATTTAAAGAATATGTCACAACTCATACCATTCTGATTCGCCATATTACGTTAGTAAATAAATATTTAATTGAAAATTATGGAATCCTTCAATATTGTTATTTGATATGTTTATTCTTCTCGTACCCTACGATGTTTTCTACCAAATTGCGTTCACAATTAAATTTCTCACATACCATTATTATGATTCTGGTTAGAACCGTGCGTATTTGAGTGGATACAAGTTAAAGTTCTGTCGAAAGACTGATATTGGAATTACTCTAGATGCCTCGTTAGTGGTCAAATGCTAGGACGTCACAAGCTGTAGTGTTGCTCGATTTTCGGACATTGGTTGGAAGCAATTCAAATGATGCCTGTCTTTCAGATGGAAAGACTTGGATGCGCCATGTTGGAAATCCAGTTTCAAGCGAGTAACTATGATCAACCCCACCTTTCACATAATGGGTCAAATCTTCATTTTTCCGGGGGGGGGGGGCATTTTTTTTTGTTTTTCTTTTCTTTTTTTTCTAATTTTTTTCGTTTGTTGGATATTTTTTAAAATTTCTTTTCCTTCTATTTATCTTTGCTGGCATTCTTCTTTCTCTCTGTCCTTTTCTTTTCTTTTACCGTATCTCTTTCTTTTTTGTTCTGCTTTACTTTTTTATACACCGTTCATCAAGGCGCAAAGGCCACTCGAGGACAATGGTTATTGTTTTGTGTCAGGTGAACGGTGAGACAAAAACTTTGAGGATTGCAGACGATGGTTAGATCTGGGCTGATTTTGATAACTTAACGGGACTGATCGACAAGAAGTCATAACATTCGACTTAAAAATGATCATATTGTAGTCAGCTGGAAAGCACTCCGTGGTATTGCGTTCCACAGACGGGCAGTTCTTGAAAATAAACTCTGACTATGCAAGTTTCGCTCCAGGTAAACAGAGAAAGAAAAATAATTTTTTCACCGTGATTGTAGCTGGACAAAGTTTTGCTGTGAATGTTTTACAGGGAGAAACAAGAGATTGGAGCTCAGTCGAGCACCTACCATGAACATAACGACAGAGCAGAGATAGACTAGCAGTGTTTCTTCGGCGAGAAAGAGGATGTGTTGAAGAAGAGGACACCCCCCCCACTAGATTTCGTAAATCGATTTTGAACTCTATAAAAGCAGGAGAGAGTCCTCTGAGCAGCACCTTCCCAGATGCTGCAACAGTCCTCCATCTTAGGTCGTACCCGGCTCTCATACAGGTAGAAGATTGCATTAGGAGTGAGATACTTTCTCGGGCGGTAGTTATCTTTTCTTTCTGTGTCCCCTCTTCGTTTCGTTTTCATGCATCCTCCACCCCCACCCCACCCCGTTCGCCTCAATTGTTCTCTCCGCGTTGATTTTTATCTAATTTCCACATATTTTTCCTCTTCCTTCTCTCCTCCTTTTCTTTCCCTGTAAATAACTATAATTTCCAATGCGCCATCATTTTACGCGATTCCTTTTTCCCGCCCTTTTTCTCCCCACCAGTTATCAGACAGTGGAATGCTAGCCGAAATGAACACCTTTGCCATCGCTCTCATGACATTTACCAACCGCCAATATAACACGTGCATGTCTAACTCCAGACCAGCTTCTTCTGGTAGCATCTAAGATCATCTGGCGACACTACCTGCCCATCTCACGTAAAATTCTTGTCTGTTCGCGACAAATCTCTTTTGTTGAGGACAAAAGGTGGCGACAATGTCACAGCATTTGGTACAGCGACAAATCTGTAAAAAAGAAAAACGAAAAAATGCTTCAACAACAGCTTGTCTGGATTTAAACGCCGGTCGCTGTAATGTGATCATATATTTCACAAGAGATTTCATGAGTGATCAATAACCTGTATGACATTTTTGCTATGAGCAAAGTGTAGTATCTGTTCTGATACCGCACTTATTCTTCTTCTGTCCTAGGTCAGTGAAGGTCTTTTCTGTCCTAGGTCAGTGAAGGAGAAATCATTCTAGACTGAGGCAATTTTTATGTTTGTCCAAATCTAGAAGTCTTTTGTTTTTAGAGCTGTAATTGTAATATTTTCACTTACCGATGTGTGTAAACCCTTTATATACGTGTCGTCGTTGTGAGCCATGTTCATGTGAATTTGCGTGTGGATGTGTGTAAGTTCTGAGGACTAAGCTGGCGGTATGCGTATGTATGCTTGCCTTTTGTTTAGTCAGTGTATGTGTGAGTATGTGTGCGAGAGAGTAGTGCTGGATTTGTGGCGTACTCATGAGTGACGAATCTGAAAGAGAGAAAAAAAACACGAAGAGAGAAATAAAGTAGTGTGTGTTGGGTTTTTATATTACGCGCGAAATTAAGTGGTTAATATTCTTACGCCTGGGAAATTGCCGATTGAATATTTTGTCTACTTGAGAGTCGACACTTAAAAACAACATTCGCTGCTGCTGCTTTCACTACAGTCATTGGGTTTACTTTCATCAGCATCTCGGAACTCTCGCTTCCCTTATGTTGTCTTTTAGTCCTCACATTCCATGGGCGATGTTTCTGACAAAGCGGGGAGAATTTTTGTTTTCTAGGTCGGAATCTATCCATCTAAAACTTTGGCTAGTTTTTGACCTTGAAGTAGTATTACATAAAGTGGCTTCGTGCATTGTCTATGCATGCTCTATTGTGTATAAAAGATGAGAGACTTTCGGCTCTTTTTCCTTATTCTACATCATACGTTTGAGGTAACCTCCATTTCGCTTTGTAAATTTCTTGAGGTGCAACACAGATTACAAACCGACCGAGAAATGGCTTGTTTCGGTTCCGTGGATACATTGGTCTCTCTACATAACCCTTCTTTTTTTCTTCTTTGCGTGTCTTTGAAACGTGTTATCAGACGACAGTTTCCTACTTTTTATGCAATTCTTTTGTATTATTGTTGTACTCTACAATAGGGCAGGTCGATTTTCCACTTTTTTTAGAAAATCAACGCTGCTACGGTGGCGAAAGCTGGGGTTTGGTGTTGTGAGAACTGATACCAAAAATTAGATTCCTAACTTTAAAACTTAACTGAGCATTTAGTTTTAAAGATCGGGTACGAAAATGTTCAGAAATACCTAATTTCCGCAGGATTTTGCTGACAAATTGACTTCAAAATTTTACTATTTCACTAATAAATCCAGATAAAATTGATATTTTTTGTTAGATACAATGAATAGAAAATATATTCAAACAAGAATTCTAAGTATGAATCACCACTAGTAAAATATGTCATTTTTTAACTGTATTCAATAAATGAGAACTGTAGAAATTGTACAAAATTACAAAAAAGGCTACATTTTTGGTCATAATTACTTTTAAAAATATATAAATAAAAGTGTATTATACAATAATACTACTGGAAACAGATTATAGGAACAAATGTTTTAAATTTGAATTGTTCATTGAACAATGTGCTAAAACCTACTGCACCATATAAAATTATGGGTAAGCTTACAGTGTAGTCCTCAGGCCATAACTTCTAAATAAAAAAAATAAAACAATGCTTACCTTATATAAAAACGCATCAGAATGAAATTCTCTACAAACCTGCATAGTTTAAGCATGTGAAACCCGAATTTAATTTCATACATTTTTGTCTTTCACCTGAAGTGTAAACGATTTTAAAAATACCACCATATTGGATTGAGACTGTCATGAAATGTCGCGCCATGTTCTTGTTTTAACTGCTGACTCTTTTCTAGCTACGATAAATAATAATTAGTTTTGATACCGTTAATTTCGCTTTTTAAAGTATGCGATTCGATATATTTATTTAAATTTTTGCATTGAAGTTATTTTTGTTTTAGCTTATGTAATTTTTGTTGTGAGGACAATACTGTAAGTTTACCAAATTATGTTATAATAGAACTAAATTGTTCCCTGTAGTTTCCCTTCGAAGTAAATGAAGGTCTTATTTGGTGACACAATGTTTTGGTTATAATGTGCTTGTGCCTTGCTTCTTGCCGCTGGTCACCACTTAAATCATTCATTACCTCTGCAGTAAGATATAAATTATACAGAGGACCACTAATACTATGAAATGCTACCTGGGGCAAATCCTGGTAATTAGTTCCACAAAGTTTCTCTAAAGGACCAGTGAAAGTGGTAGGGCTTCTTGTAGTTCCATCAATTAATTTAAAGATGGCTCTAAATGGCAGTTCATTTTGATGAAGTGAACAGCCAATGGTATGTAACTTTCTTTTAAGTTTTTTCTCCAAAGCTGTAACCATTGTTTGTACTGGTATTGTCCACCAGAATTGCCTTAATAGTATTTACACTGTTGTACTCTTCTAGAACAGCAGCAACATCCTCTGCTAGAAGAACACCAGTTGCACCAATGTTGGGTATCACTCTATGGGTGAGATATTTACTTGCAGTTCCTATCTCTCTGGTAAATGTTAAGTGGCGCTCTGGTCCCTTGCTTTTCTTAATCATTTTTTCACCATTTTCCCCTGTAACTTCCTTGTAATACAAAGTGCCCTTATCAACTCTGGAATCAACTCCAATGCAGATAAGATGTTCATATTCCTGGACATGTTTTTGATGGCTGGTTACTTTCACTCTTGCCCTTTCTCTATCTATTTTTGATTTATCTATAATAATGTCTTTTAAATCAATGGTTGGATGAAGAAGGCCCATGTGTTGTAAGTCTAATAGAAAGGAGTTAACAAGGCAAGCCCCAAGGTTAGAAGATATATCACCTCTAATCAGTTCCATAGAATATCTCGGGACTTTTAAAAGACTGTAAGGTCCCTTGGACTGTCTACCTGACTCAAAACTGTCATCGGTTGTTTCTTCACTGGAAGATGTCTGTGAAAAGATTTCTGATGTAGAGGAAGCAACATGTGAAGAATCTTGTTGCTGTCTTTTAATTTGCCTGTCTAATCTATCTGCTTCAGCTGAATCTTTTTTGTATTTTTTGACAGCATTTATGTCAATAGGTCCAAGTTGGAAACTGCCTTTTGGTCCTGTTTTATCTCTCTGATCTTTTAAATATTCTCTCTCTTCAATGGGAACCTGAAATGTCAAAATGTTTATGTGTTTAATAACATATCTAGCATACATGACAAATATTAAGGAAAATATCACAATATTATTTACTAGAAAAAGAAAGATTATCAGAAGTTAATTCATATTTTCCAATTAATTTCAATATTGAAAATTGGGACATGAATTAGTTCAATTTAAAAAATTCAAACAAAAAACAACCATAGAATTAATATTACCTTCTTGTTAGGAGGACAAGTGCAGACGATATGCCTTGTTTGGCAATTTTCTGCATTGCACTTTACAGCAAAGTCATCACATCTTAAGACAGGCAGTTTGCAGCAACATGAAGAAATATCAAATAATGTATCCAGCTGTTCCTTAATTATCTTCACTTTGGGTGCAGTAAGAGTTTTCCTGTTAATCAGTTTGGCCCTCTTGAAGCAAAATACATTCACCCTCTGCCCTATATAATATTCCCTTAACAAGGGCAATTGTGGGTTCACTGCTTGCCAAATATTGATTATTTCCTTTGTGATCAATTTGGAAATATCATTATTTGAAAAGTGGGGATAGGTATTTTCAAGGAAATAACTAAACTGGATAACTTGTCGTAAAGTTGGGGGTTCCGTTTTATCCAAAGGACAAGGTGGACCAGCAAATCTTTTGGAACTCTTACTGCGAGTTAAAACAGAACGTCCTTTTACAGACATTTTTATCTGAAAAAAAAGAAAATAAATGAATAAGTCTCAAACAGTTTGATTTATATCTTCTAGTTTCATATTTAAAAAAATGGCTGACAATTATGGTAAGGAGTTTTGGTTAGCTCTGCATCTAAAAGTGTGGCTTAAAATGACAGGACTATTTAAACAGACTCAATACTGTTTGAGTTATGGTAAAATCCTTATTTTTTTACCCAATAATTTAGATTTTAGAGTGGGGGATCACTTTCCCAAATACATTTAATGTAAAATGATCACACAATTCATGACAACTACACTAAAAATAAAAATATTCTAAAATCTAAAATATTGCGTTAAAAAAAAACGGATTACTCTAGCGACATAATCGGTAATTTTACACAGAAAAAAATGGTCCGTAAAATAGAAAAATAAATGATGGGTAATAACTTTAAATGCACCAAAAATTAGTTTTTTTCTAATACAAAACTGAAACATTATGGTATTTTAATACAAACTTCATTGATAAAATTTAATTTGAAACACGAAAAAAAAATAGAACGAAAATAAATTACTTACCTAAAAATGGAAATCTTTCTTCGACGGAGAAAAACAAACGCGTTTGAAACGCCAGATACACTTAAAATATAAAATTATGTAGATTAAACAATCTTTTTTTCTTTCTATGTCAAATAATTAAGTTTCTTACATAAAAATACAAAATTACTAATTATTTTTACAATTAAAATCCAACAGTGGTCAATATTTCATACATTCGATATACAATAACAAAGGATGCATTTAAAACGGTGTAAATTTAAATAATACCCCCAAAAGAAAGTTCCAGCGTCACTATTAATAAAAACATTATATTTATTGTATTTCATCATTAAAATGGAGGCATTTTTCGGTATAATAGTGTTTTATTGATAATTAAAATTAGTCTAATTTGTTTTCTACTGAAAAATCACAAATCCTGAATTCCACGAGAGACAAAAAATGAAGCAATCTTTTATCGGTCACTTACGTAAATAGTAAAATACTGTGTTTACTAAACACTGTATATTTAATCTCAATTTTGCCTTTAAAAGTGAATATTTTTCATTATTTATGATCCTTATTTATTTTTATTTGATTTATTGAGAATAATGTAAATAATTTAGTTGACAAAATCTTTATTAAATGATATTTACACATGTTTATTTCTCCAACGGTATGGAATGTTTTTACGGCGGGAAATACTTCACTGATCACCGAAAACACATGCGAAAACGCTAATTTCCAACCTTTAAAGTGGTTTCCTCACTTAACGGTAACGATTTGGGAAAAAATATTTTGTATCGTTATTTACCATGCCAAATCCCAACTATCATTGGCATCGCATCATCACGATTCCAAAATCGACCTGCCCTACTCTACAAGATCTGTCAAGCTGCACCAGTTGGGCAATAGAGGGCAGGCAAAACCACGTTGCACCGTATAGTCCTCCTCTCCACATTCGCAGATGGTTGGGTCGGTTTTTCAGCCCCATCTAGCCATAATAACTTTTGATCGCTCTATTCCCGTTCTCAAACAGTTGAGCGTTTTCCACTGACTCCTGCTTTTAAGATAGCTCCACAGATAGAAATCTGAGAGAGGGGGTTAAGGTCTTGGCTGTAAGGTGCCCACCCAAAATATTTGAGATTCATTATAAGGCCTTCAAAGTTTTGAGGTGTGAAGGTTTGCTCCATCTTGCTGGATCTAAAACTTTACAATAAGTGACAGGTATAGGGTCTGCAGCTGATTATTTCGCACAGAGTGCTCTGGGCTCGACTAAATTGATACTGCCAAGCTAGCCATCAACTCAGTTAACATTCTGAATGGCTTGCGCGGTTATCAGTGGATGTAGTGAGGTTCCCCATTGTCCGCGAGTTTTCGAAGTGGTCGATCTCGAGTTCGACTTAAATGTTCCCAAATTCGAATAGAAGATTGCAAAGTTCGAAATCCTGCAACTGAAGAAGGTCGGAGATTACATCGGACAAAACGTTGTGAATATAACAATCAAGATGAGAATAGTAGTCCGAATAATACAAAATAATATAAAAAATCTTTTAATTTCAAAAATAATGTCATGCAACAATCACATTTCGTTCAGCTCTCAAAATAAATAATCAAATTAGGAAATAGCCTAACTACTGAAAAAAACAACAAACTACTTTCGGTTCAGCGAGGAAAAGTTTCACGACTTGTCTCTGCCAGTCAACGACTTAACTGTCTCGCTTAACAGTTAGTGGTTATTTAGTAACTACCCTTTGACCCCTTAAAATCACCGGCGTCGTGACATTAGAATGAAATAGGGAACAATAAATAAACATTAAATTAAATGAATAACTGCATGACAGTACGAAAATCATTATTTAAAATATCCTTCGCACAAGACCAGTTTAAAATAAACAACAACATTATGACTACATTTTTATTTCGATTGTTTAATTAAAATAGATCGACGTTCTGTCACAGAGAACACCATGTGTTGGATAATGGCCCGGTGAGGCCGGACGCATTTTGAAGTGGACGTATGTGGGGAGATCGTTTGGTTTGGCTTGCGCGATTTAGTGCGGGTGGACCCGTACGGTCGAGTGCAAAATAAACTGGTTCTCACAGTCGGAGCTCACAAGCGTTGACAGGGCCACCACGTTGACGAGACCTCAGGTCAAGGGTCAAGGTGCACCTGCGCATAGGGGTTCTGTGACGTCACGGGCTTTTGTGTGGGAAACGGAGTTTTGCCAGTCTGGGTTTTGGAAGCAAGCCAAACGGACGATTTCTCTATGTAGTCTTCAAATGATTAGGGGAATTAAATTCCCTAGGAGAATACAGTCATGAGATTTCTTTCTTCCCCCCTCCTCGAATGGCTAAAGACTTAAGGTAGGAATTAACTACGATAAAGTAGTAATTTGGTCTCTCCCTCAACGTTAGTGAAACATCTCCAGCGGCGACGGCAACTGACATCTGAAATAAACAAATCAAAGTAAAAGATTGTTGCCTCGTGAATTTTGTTGGGGGGGGGGTCTTGCAGACACAGCAGACGACATCGAGACGACACTCCTCCACGCGACGAGAAAGAGAAGGTAAGAGAAATGTAAAGGGTATGCAACACATGTATGTCTGGGCGTTATTTTGACACACCGGCAACTTGCTTGTTTCTTTTTATAAAAGTAAAGTTTAGCCAGATATACAGTGTAACCCGGATATAAGAGAGCTGTCGGGACCGGAGAATAAGTTTCTTATATCCGGGTGCCTCTTATATCGGGGTATGGTCTATTTTGTATGGAAACACTACATATAATGCTTTTTACTACGTACAGAACACTAGTTTATAGGTCATAGAAAGACTCACCAATGAGGTGAGAAAATTTAGAAACGTTTTTTGACTGATTTACGACATCATACTGTCACTTCAAAACGAACTCTCTTATATTGGGGAGGACGGGACCGGAGAAGAAGTATCTTATAGCAGGGTTTCTCTTATATCCAGATCTCTTATATCCGAGTCTAATTTATAGACATCAACACATGCTGTAATTTGGGATCAGAGACAATGTCTCTTATATCTGGGTTTCTATTATATCCGGTGCTCTTATATCCGGGTTACAAGTACATCCTTCCAGACTTAGACAATCTTCATGGCTAGTTATCACCGGCCACGTGGCATTCAGTAATAGATACACTCCACAATAAGCCCAAACTTGTGTCACATCCAGTCCTCTTGGGGAAAGCAGGTAACCCCTTTCATGCATGATTTTTACAGCTAGTGTACGTAGCTGAGCTAACCCGTTTTTAAACAACGTGCTTTCAAGCTGAGCTGACTTCCGAAAATGCCCGTAACGACTAATTTGCATGCAAAACGTATTCTTCAATTTCCCTGATTCTTACGAAAACAAATATAACTGGTCGAATCAAAATTTATTATAATTTATGACAACGTTTCTACTTGTTTTGGAAAAACTGTATGCATGAAAGGGTTGATAAAAAAAATAGATTTTTTATAAATAACATATCACCAAATTAATCGCGGGCCAAACAAATTAAACAACAACTCTTTAGGCAAAAATTCAACTTTATTCATCAACATAGTCTACTTATAGGGTAATACTCTGATTCCAACGATCATCTAACAATTCGATGTGTTTTGTTTTAAAGAACGATTTTTCTTTGGTCTCAAAGTACGCTTTAATTTCCGATGGACTTTTCATTGGAGATAAATCTATTTCCCTTGAACATTCTTCTGAGGTCTGCAAATGGGCAGTGGTCGCTGTGTCGCAAATCTGGAAAATCGGATGAGTGCAGAAGCAATTTCAAGTGCAATGCATGTAGTTTTGCCCTCGTTGAGATCGTCTTGCGATATGGTGCATTGTCTTGGTGAAAGAGCGCAAATACGAAACTCACTTTGGACACAGTTTTATATTAACAAATGTTCATGCAAACCGGTGTATACACTGTATTCTGATATCTTCAGCTCCTCAAAGAAATATATATATAACGAATTTTATATATACCTCGAGGACATAAACAATGAATATAGTAATGATAATGTTGTTTCTCTCTTTTGGGGTATAGTACAGTTTCAGTGGATCCCCCCTAGATAGTAAAGTTTATAAGAACATAAATAATTTACCCACGTTACTCATCCTGTTGCCTAGGTTACATATTCTATAATTCATAATAATAAGTTCAATAGTTTAGGATTTTACCAAACACATACGTATTGTTGACGCTAACGCGCGCACACGGATGCTTTTAAAATGTATTATTTAATATACCTAAAAAATTGATGTAAAACAATTTTTTCTTTGTTAAATGTTTTGTATCTAACCTTTTTCATAATCTTTTAGGGGAGGGTGCGAGTTTTGGTGGGCCCATACCCTAAATGTTACAGCTTGTAAAAAATATAATGTGCCCATGTTACGTCCCCTGTTGCCTAGAACTCATAATGATCCGTCCATTAATTTGTTTAGGAGATTATCCTGTGCTAATAAATATGTATATATGGTCTAGCTACATTGAAGAGTTGTGATACAGCGAAACAGTGTGTATGTGAATGACATGTATATATATATATATATATATATATATATATATATATATATATATATATATATAGCAAGCATAAAGGGAAGATGAATTCTATCGTTCATGATTAAAAGTTAATAAAGAGAGAAAAATGCCAGCCAACCGGTTTCGCCCTCGCTTAACAAAGGCTGTATAGAGGGATTTTTTAAAAAACGGGGTGAAAAGAGAGAGTACAGAAAATAAAATAGCGTTATGTTATATGTACAATGGAGGATGAATCTTAGAGACTGATCACATCTAGTCCCAATAGACATTCCCTTTGCTTGCAATATATATATATATATATATATATATATATATATATATATATATATATATATAATACTTTTTATTTAATTGTATACCATAGCAATGTTATAAAGGAGAGATTCACGTCATTTCATAAGACTTGTTTTTATTCATCATACAATTGTTTCGGCTAACACCAAGATATTTGTAAAATACCCCTGTGAATTAAATGCACAGGAGCATTTTGCAACATCTTGGTGCAAGCCGAAACAATTGTATGCTGAATAAAAAACAAGTTTTATTAAATGACGTGAATCTGTTCTTTATAACATTGATATGATATAAAATTAGATAAAAAATATTGAATATAACATAGCTATGGCCTTACATTATTGAGCTATTATAATTACTTTAAGTTAGAAGATTTATATTTGAATATATATATAAAATTATAAATAAAAATTAAAATACACACACACATATATATATATATATATATATATATATATATATATATATATATATATATATATATATATATATATATATATATGAGTATATGAAAGGATAAAAATAATCCGACGGTATGAAATTAAAAATGGAAAAGCGGAAGACCTTTTCGCTCAACGTTTCGCCCAAATTTCACGTGGGCTTTGTCAAGAGCGGACGAAGAATACAAAAATGACAAAAGACGAGAAAGTCTGTAAATTATGGGGAATATATAGTGGTTGGGTTAATGTTGAGATGAAGGGTATGCAAAAAAAAGAGCGATTAAAACCAACAACACACTTAACGCCTTATGTGCTCATACTATGGAATATGGTCATTACTTTGACTTTGAGAAATCCACTTTAATCAAAATAATACACAACAAGTCAACACGTCGAATAATTGAATCTGCCCTCATAGCCCTTTCCACAAATAAAATTAAACAAAGAATGGGCTTCTACAATATCTCCCCCAACCTATCAAAAGCAATCATTAGTGAAAACAAGATAATTCTAGACACCGGATGATTCCCTGAGCTTTAAATTAAATATCCTTTGGACCCCTTTCTGCTCTTTATTTTCTCCTCTTCTTTTCCAATGCTACATATGTATGTATATGTGTTATATATATGTTTCGATCACATTTATGTGCATATATATATATATTTATTTCTATTTTTTTATTTATTTTTTTTTTTTTGCATACCCTTTATCTCAACATGAACCCAACCACTATATATATTCCCCATAATTTACAGACTTTCTCGTCTTTTGTCATTTTTGTATTCTTCGTCCGCTCTTGACAAAGCCCACGTGAAATTTGGGCGAAACGTTGAGCGAAAAGGTCTTCCGCTTTTCCATTTTTAATTTCATATATATATATATATATATATATATTGTTATATGTTTTACAGAAGATTAGGACAACATCAGTACCGTCGGTTTCAAATCCAAACAAAGGAGACCTATAGTTAGTATCCTATGCCGGACTCTCTTCAGCCTTTGTTTATGACTGTCTTCCCGGAAAATGGCGGCTCGCGCGTTATGTGACTTTTCTACGATATTTAAATCCTCAACTTTATTTGAATTTGTGTTATTCTTTATACTAATTCGGCATTTCCACCAGTTTTTTTTTATATACGTCGTGGCCAAGTAAAATAAAATCTCTCTTTTTTTCTTTAATCTGTGAATTTAAGTAGAGTGATCTCTGATCGCCTTCTATTTTAGATTTCAATTTTTTATTTCTCCGACGCCAAAAATGAAGAGAAGACGATCGGAAATCACTCTACTTAAATTCACAGATTAAAGAAAAAAAGTGAGATTTTATTTTCTATTTTAAAAATTTCAAAAATCAAAAATCAAAAGCTAAAAATTAAACATTCCATCCCGAAAAAAGGAAAAAGGAAGATAAAATTAGAATTCGATAGCCTACGATAAATCATAAGACGATTACTCCGCCATAAGTATACAACAAAAATAAAGCAGTCAGGCTTAGTTTTTCCGTTTAAAAAAAGTGTACGATCTAAGGTCACGATCGCGATTGGAAGTCAGGCTTCCTCGATTTACAGAACAAAGAAAAAAAAGTTTTTTTTTACCTGCGCACGACGTATATATTGGCAAAATTTGCGAGTTTTTACATGAGATAGTAATATATATAAATATATATATATATATATATATATATATATATATATATATATATATATATATATATATATATAGACAACTATTTTGGAAAGGTAAGAAAACATTTATATCTTGGGCAATAATTGATGTATACTCAAAATTGAAAGTATATCTTTTAGAGAAACGTTTAACAAATACAGGTCAGCCGAAGAAGCCACCATGACCTCGAGGTGGAACCTGAACCTAGAATACAAGACCTTGACGGGTTCCTTCGACTGACGCCTGAACACAAGTTTGATCCTAGAAGTCAGCTCGTTCTTGGTTGGTGTCTTTCGTACAGATAATGGCCCATAGTGTTGCAATCAGGCGAGTGTGTGGTCAGGTGTTAAGAAAAGGTGAAGTCATAGAAGTTTTCAGGCAGACACTTCTGTTTTTCTTCTTCTGCCAAACGCATTTTTTTCTAGCAGTTACCTTCCCCACTCAGCGTCTGACAACAATGGACAACAATTCGATATAATCATCTGAATTGAGTCTGAGTCCTTTTTCGAAGATGTGGGGCGTCATGACGTGGCCTTCGCTGAAAATACACCCAAAGATCATTAGAGTTTTAGAGAATCTGGTTTACGTGATGTGACGGATTTCGTGCTCACTGTCGACCAGCCAGCTGTTGTTTGTTGCATTAGGAAACTCCTCTATAAGAAAAACAGAGCATCCCGGCTCGACTTCGTTATCGACCTTGTTGAGGAGTTTCTTGGCTTTAGTATAGAAGTTCTCTTTTGGTATTGGCAGTGGGTAGTCGGCCTTTACGACTCGTGTATGAAAATCCTAATTTAACGCTTTCTTTCATAGTAGCTACCCCAACATCCATTTTTCTCGCCAAGCTCCTCATTGCCTTGCCTGGATCTTGCCGCACCTTTTTTGTAGCTTCTTGACGAATTTTGTTGTGCGGACAGAGTCTAAACGGCTGCTATGATCCTTCCTGCTGCCAATTATTTTCACATTTGCATCGCAATTATCCAGCTCTTATCTCCTGTCCGTCAAGGTATAAAACGAGCACTTAGCTGCAGCCAAGGTTCTGAATATTTTAATCCAATCCGAATCGTCATAACGCAGGTCAATTTTCCGATGCTTTCCAGCTCTCAAAGATACCAATAGTACACAGAGACAGCTATCCGTTGCACTTTACCGCTATTAAATACTTAAATGGTTGTGAAATTAAAGAATATAAAAAAGATTATCACATTTTTCTCGAACGTGTATGTTGATAAATATATATAGAGAGAGAATGACTGTGGTAGGTGGATAGATATGCATACACGTTGATATATAAATAGATAAATATTAACTCACTGCCATAGATAGATAGCTATAAATCTAATTTATATAACTGAAACAAAAATGTCGCTATGAATGAAACGTAAACATAAGTCCTACGTCGAAGAAACTCAGCTCCTTCGAAATTTACAGAGGCAAGAATGGATCTAATAAAATCCTTTCATAAAATAGAATGAAGGTAAATATTTACCCGAGAGGATGGTAAGTAATTGAAAATGTTGCCAAAAGTATGGTATAGTTAATAACGAAAATAGAGATGACAAATAAAAACAAATATACGACAAATAACTTAAAAGAAATTCAATTTTCTATCAAGCTGCATAGTTTTTCAGGTGTTAAATTTTTGTCAAGTAACTTTTTTTTTCAGATTTTGTTTCATAGCCTCACAGGCTTGTAAAATCAAAATAGATATACAACAACTTATTTTGAAACAAATTATTGCTTTAAAACAGTTTCAGTAAGTCAAAAACATACAGATCGGTCGAAATTAAACAATTTTTACTTGTATCTTTTTCTATTTATCAGACAAAATAAGCTGCGGCATATCGACCATTTTGGCATGACGTGATTGTCTCTTTTTGTTTTTACAAACCTTCGAGGCTACAAAACAAAATCTGAATTTTAAAAAAAACTATATGCCGAAAGTTTAAAAAACTGAAAAACTATACAGGTCAATAGAAAAGTAAATTTACTTGCGTTTGGTAATGGTTATTTGTTGTATATTTGTTGTGTTTTCATCTCTTATTACGTTCTTAACTATACTACACTTTCGCCGAATAGTTTTTTGGAGTTTATTTTCAAGTTGAATGATTGAAGTAAAAATGCGGTTCTAAAATGAGATATGCTATCAATATTTATAAACGATGAATAAACTAGATAAAAACATTTTGGGTGTAAACTTTATGCATAATGAAAGATTCTCTACGACCCCTTTCTCACGGAAGAGGCATTGGTAATCTTTCTCTATGAAATCGTTATTTCCATGGAAGGGTCTCGACTGAGCTCCAATTTTTGTTTTTCCTCCGCCAGACATTCAGAGAAAGAACTCATCCTCTACCGCAACGAAAGTTTCTCTTCATGTGCCTAGTGTCAGGCGGTATTTCCATAGACAGAGCTTTTGTGGCAGGGATCCTTTTCTAAATACCAAACAATTACTAGATTAAAGATCGAATAATTTCAGACAGAAATAACTACAATCCTATGTCCATGTGTTCGCGTGTAATAACCTTTCTCTACGAGGCGTCTTGTTTATCTGGTTAGCATCAACTACCGTCATGACGTCATCAGATAAATCCGACTCAGTGCACAGGCCTTTTAAACGAATGGCACGGCATAGCCAATTGGCCCCTTCTCTGCAAAAGGTTATCGACCCCTGGTTTAAAAACCAGAAAACATTTTTATTCTAACAGTTGAAAACTTTCACTGCTCTGGTTTATCTCCTTTATTCCACTTTTTAAAAGTGCTTTTAATTTCAAAACAAAAATAAATACGTTAGGAAAAGAAATAGAAATAAATAAAAAATACATTAAACATAATATTAATTAGTCTTTTGTTTGTTGCTCTTTCTTTCTGTCTAATAGATTTTCTGGGAGTTCCCAAGGTTTGGTAACAGGTGGATTGTTATGGTCTGATTAACGTCTAAGAAGTGTGTGCGGAAGGGGGTGTATTATTGCAAACGACACAATTCACCGCGGAGGGAGGACAATCAACGAAACAAAACTATCAACCGTTTTAATCAACAAATAATAAAAAAGACGCATTATTTTTTATATTTTGTCCGTCTGCAGTTTGGGAACGTGCAGTCACAGTTGACTAAGTTTATGAGGCGTTTCTTTTTTTCTTTTTTCTTTTTTCTTTCCTTCTTTTTTCTTTGGTTGGTGTTACATAAAAAAAAGCAATCCTCATTCATACAGTAAATGTGATAGATACATAAACAGACGATGGATTAAAAATGCTGCTTGAACGTACACACGCACGTATGTGGCGCAACGGACAAAGTGATAAGTAATAATTCGTCTTCTGTAGGTTGAAGGTTCAATTCTTATTACAGGCGATACTAAAAATATGATGACGAATTACTTAATTTTTACAACCCGGTTCTGGCTGACCGACAGAGAGCAATCAACTTCTGTGGATTAAATAAAATGATCTGTGCGAAATTCCGTACAGATTCCCGAGTACGACATAAAGATTCCCGAGTTCGATAAGACGCACTTGATGAAATGCGGAGATTACATTGGCCAAAACGTTGTGAGAATAATACTGAAAACGAGAGCAGTAGTCAAATAATCCAAATAATCCAAATTATCAATCCTCATCTAAAAAATACTGTATTAATTAAATTACGAAAACAATGGGCGCGCAAACATAGCACCCGGAGAGTGAAAAATGGCTACATTGAAGATAGCATACATATTCGGTAAAAATATATGAAAAAACGTTAATGCGAAACCATAATCCTTACAACATAAGTTTACACAATACAGGTTGACTTAGAAGTATTGTTATTTTTGGTAAAAGTGATGGCGGCTATTTCAAATCCATAACCGTACGCCGTCATTAAGTAGACGGTTTCTCTATTACTAAGCCGCCATATATTTTTATGGAAATCGCTTCAGACAACGTATGAAACCACTTGATGTGAGGAGCTAACAAGAACGAAAGATGATTATCGCAAAGACAGGAGATGCCTATTAGCCCTAGTCTTAAAAAGATCAAGGCTAGGGGTAGGAGGAAAATAGTGAGCAGGAAGAGAGTTCCTCAAGCTTCTAGTTCTTGAAAACAAGTTAGTGGAATAGATAGTTGTATTACAATGAGGTATCTAAACAGCGAATTGATGGAGACCACTAGACCAACGAGTCAAACGAGCTGGAACAAAGGAAGCGGGGAATAGATCACACAATTCTGAAGAACACATGCCATAATAGTATTTATAAGAAAATGCTGAGACTAGCAACATCACGTCTGTGGAAGAGAGGGTGCAGTACAGAAGAAAGAGGAGGACCAATCGAATTACAGATACGTTTCTACACCTTATCAAGAACCCTCAAATAGGACAGAGATTCACTAGCCCAAATATAACAACAGTACTCAACACATGGGCTGATAGTAGATGTAGTGATAGAGAATAGCCTCAGGTGTGAGAAAATGTTTGGAGCGATAGAGCTTTACGAGAAACAGAGAGAGCAATAGATCTACTGTATGAACTTCAAGAAAGATTTGATGAGAGAGAAAGATCAAGAAGTTTCAGAGTCGATGTCTCCTCAAGAGCAAAACTTTCCCCTTGCATCAAAGAATATAACTATCAGAAGTTTCAGCGACTTTTTTTTTCTGACCGTGCCACATCCATAGTTTTGCGTCTGTGAGTTGATTTCAATTAACGCTAGGTACAAAAGGTTAGTCGAACAAAGAAGACCATGATTTGAAACGCCCGTTTCAATTGAACCTTTCGGAATTACCGATCAACATAGTTCATCTTTCTTATTAAATACTACATCGACGTGACAAATGATCACAATTATTCTGTTTGCTTTACGAGAATCTCGCCATTCGTTTTGTGGTTGTCAGTTGATTCAAACGATTCGTTTAAATATTTCATTCTTTGTTTTTCCGTCTTTTTAAAGTTATTTCTGTCGTTCATTTTACTCTCTTTCCTTCTTTCATTCATTTTTTTAGAAATATTTTTGCCGTCTTTCCTTCATTCATTCTTTCTGTCTTTTTTAACTGTTTCGGTTTTTCTTTCATTCTTGCTTTCATTCTTTTTTTTTATCTGTTCTTCTTTCATTCTTTCCCTATTTCATTATTTCATTCTTTGTTTTTCTGTACTTTTTATTTTATTTTTTTCTTTCCTTTTTTTTCATTTCATTCTGCTTTTCTCGCTTTCTTTTCTTCGTCCTTTCTTTTTCTTCGTGGGTTTCTATTACACATTCTTTAATTATTTCTTGTTATCATTCTTTCTTCCTTCCTTTCATTCATTAATTCATTCCTTGCGTCATTTTTTATTCTTTCTTTCATTTATTTTTTCTTTCTTTTTTTCTTTAATTGATTCTGCATTGCTGGCCTTATTTCATTCTTTCTCCTTTTTCTTTCTTTTTTATTCTCTCTTTCTACCTTTTATTCTTTCTCTCTTTTCATTTTTTTTGTCTTTTCATTTCTTCGTGCTGTTCATTCTTTCTTTCTTTTCATTGTTTTTTTTCTTCTTTTCATTGTTTCGTTCATTTATTCTTTCTTTCTTACTTTCTACTTTCAATTTTCATTCTTTCTTTCAATCTTATTATCTACTTTCTGTTCTTTTTTTTCGTTCATTTATTCTTTATTTCATCTTTTCTTTTAGTTAATTATTTCTACTTTCATTGTTCATTTCTGCATTTCTTTCATTCTGTCTTTTTTATACATTATTTCTCTCTTTCATTCATTCTTTCTTTTCTTGTGTTCCATTTCTCTAACGGTTAATTTATTTTCTTGTCCCTGCAAAAAATATCAGTGCTTCCTATGTGCAAAGGTCTGCATAAATTTCTCTTTCATTTTATTTCTTTTTTTGACTTTTCTCTCCCTTCTTTTTCCTTCTTTTTTCTCCCCCTTTTTCTCTCCTACCATCTATTCTTCTTTCTTCTTTCCGGTTTTATTTTCTTCTTTCTTTAAGTTTTCACGAATAATATAACAGTTTTCATTATTACTTTTAATCAACTCTCTATCCTTCCAAAACTGGCCATTCTAATTCCAATCATATAACCCTCTTCGTGTTCTTCCTTAATGCTTTAGGTCTCTCCATTATTTACTCTCCCTCTCTCTCTCTCTCTCTCTCTCTCCCTCTCTCTCTTAATATATATATATATATATGTGTGTGTGTGTGTGAGTGTTTGTGTGTGTGTTTCTGCGTGATGAACACGTGCGTGTGTGATGGCTGCCAGTTTATCTGAACCACCCCGCTTATTTGCTAACAGTGCGCCTGACTGTCCTGACAACGACGAGGGGGTCGATGGTCAACCGATTTGGCGATTCCTGTCAAAAGACCACAGCTAAGATCACGTTCGTATTAGAAGGAGAAGAACAAAGCCTTTATATTTGGCGAGTGTCCAGGTTTTGCTCTTTTGGACAGAGAATTGGACAGACGCTGGCGAAGATCTGTCACCGTTGACCCAAACGACAATGAAACTGTCCCTCCGAAATCATTCGGGTTTCCAGAATATCCAAACACAAAGAAAGAGGCTACATGTCCAATGACGTCGAAATAAAACTATGAAAATTGAAAAATTTTGCAAATATTTGTTTTTCTTTTTTTCTTTTCATTGTAAATGTGATGTCAGCTACATGCGTAACCTTAAAGTTTAAATCTCAGCGGGCAGCCTTTTTTCTTTTTAAAGAAATGTAAGCAATTCAAAACACCAAATAAGAATTTCTTGATTAAAGGATATATATATATATATATATATATATATATATATATATATATATATATATATATATATATATATATATATATATATAAAAGAGGGTAGTGCAGTAATAATGTCTTAGGTTATTCGTTGTGAGGTGGTTTTTGTGTAGATGTTGTCATCATTTAGTTAGAGCATGATTTTGTGTTGGTATTCATCTGCGTCCATGAATACAACACCACGCTGTTGTCACATAGTAGGTGTAGTTTAACCAAAGACACACAACACTTCAAACGCGAAGTAAGGAAGATTTTATCGGATTACCCTTCCTGGATTAAACTCCTGGAACATCACCCTTGATCTCCAAGACTTTATGGTTTACCAAAAACACACAAAAATGACATCCCCATGAGATATATATGTATATGTGTATATATAGAGAGAGTGAGAGAAAGTTGAGACAAATAAAATTTATATTATTTATATCAGTTCCAAGAATTCAAAATCAACAAAAATTTAACGTTCGATCGTTTCTTAGACGATTGAGAATTTTTTATAATTTTTAATTTTTAATATTTTAAAATCCCAATATGCTACTTATTCAGCACCCTCTGAAAACATCACAAATAGAAGTTAAGTAAAGAAAGCATTCAAACTTCTTTTTTTTTAAAAGTATATCCAATTACTATAGAAAAAAACACATGTAGATAAATGTGTTCATATATATATATATATGTGTGTGTGTGTGTGTGTGTGTGTGTGTGTGTGTGTGTGTGTACCTGTGCACATTTATTATCGTAAAGAACATTTTTAGTTCCATGGAACAAAAAACAAACATGAGGAACGATAGTGAGGATCGCTCTCCGCTGCTTCTGTGCAGGGAAATGAATGATAAGCTATCTGGAAAAAATGATGATCGCAGAAACAATAACTAAAAAACATGATAATAGTTGATGTCAGAAAATAAATGAGCCTTTATGAGATTTGATAGCAAAAAAGTCGTCAATAATTTTGCCGGCCAAAAATAATGTGAGCGAAAGTGCACAAAAAAACAACAAGAACAGAAGAACGAAGGTTGGGGATGTGCAGAGGGGGTGATTCATGACGAATGGCGGACGCAACATGTACACTACAAAGACACGGCGCGCGTTCACGAACAAAACTAACATAAATAGACAGCAGGCCGGAAGCGATCATCCGCTAACACGGCATAATATAAGGTTAATTAATACTAACTTTAGGCCGCACGGCACTATTTCAAAACAACCTTTTATTTCATAAAACCATTATATTTAATGTATCTTTTACAAAAACATACTTATAATAAACAAAGTGATTTTGTCGTATTTCCAAAGTCAGACGCAAATAGCATTTAAGCTGACAAATCAAACTTTCCTCCTGACTAGCTGATTGCAAATGTTATAATAACAAGGTACTTAGCTACGATTTAGTTTTTAAAATTACTTCATCCGCCCCAGACGACTGCTTGTATAAAACATTTTTAAATAATCACCTAAAAATAAAAATCAGCAAGGGTGATAACTCATTTAGAATATAATAGGAATTGTCTATCTATCTTAAATTTAAATATGTACAAATAAATAACATCTGAAAGCTAAAATGAGTTCACTGCATCCCTGGCAACGCAGGTTATGCATATCTAATCCAATTTAAATTTTAAAAATACGATCAATGAGTATTTTGGCCATTTCATAATTTCCAACATGGCGGATGTGTCTTACTTACACTTTTACGGATACAAGATTTCTTCCTGATGCATTATGGTCGATGTTTTTTTTCTGATACTGAAAATATTTTACTTTTTAAAATGTTTGATGCAATTTTTTCAAATAATTTTTGTCAAACCAATAGTGCTTTTTTCAGTGTTCAAATATTAATTTTATTTCCCAACACCAATAATCGACCGTTATCAATCTGGAATTTGTTTTATATCGCTAAAAGTATAAAAAGGCACATCCACCGCGCTTGGCCTTTTGGCTAGGAGCAAAATGTAGTGTCAGTTCTGATACTACACTTCGTCGGTCCTCGATCACTTAAGGAGAAATCCTTCTAGACTTAGTCAATTTTTAAAATTTTGTCCAAATGCAGAGTGCCCCTTTTGGGGAGCTCGACTTTCCTGGCATAAAAAAACCTGCTTTCGTGGGGGAGCAGCAAGTAAATTGGGACACGTTCATCACGTTCAAAAATGTGATATGTTTTCTAAAATCACCTATAGTAATTTCTCTTAAATTAAATCACATCACATATTGCTATTGTAAAATAACTAGTATACACAGTCGTTTTATCTAATGATAGGTCGTTTTGAAATAGTGCCGATCGCATTTTTTTAACATTCTCCTAAAATTAATCTAACAATTTTGTTTGCATCTGTTTTTTAACCCATTAAAGTTTAATATTTACCAAAGCTAAATTCACCGTGTAATCCTCCCTACTTCTCCGCCTTAGTGACGCAGGCATATCGGTGTGCAGATGAGTGCGTTGACCACGACATTTATGGAGGACTTGCCTCGGCTTTCAGGTCCACAAGTGGTTGATCTTCAGCAGTGGAATTGCGACTGGTTAACCATCTATTGTGACCTCGGTCAGGACCGCCGTACATGGTACGCAGTAATTCAGATCAGAGAAGAAGTCGATTTTCAGGCTTAAAGAAGCGAATTTCTGGCTTAAAAGATAATAACATTTTGTAAAAAAAAAAAGGGTTACTGGAACTGGAGGCCTAATTCCGAGGGTGTTTACCAATCGGATTTAAGTAAGCTATTTTTATTATCTTTTAAGCCTGAAATTCGCGACCAAATCCACCCAAAATTGGCGGCTATCTTGGAAACCACGCGTGCTTGGCTAAGTAAAAGTGACCATAACAACTGCATGGATGATAAATCTTACAATCAGTAGATACAGGTGAAACGTATACAGAAGTTAAATGTTCTTTCGTTTGGTAACAATTATTTGTTGTCTATTTAATTGTTTCTTCACAACTTTTTTTCTTTGCTAACTTTGCCAGGTGTTTTGCGGTTTATTGATGGTGAAGACTTCACGATATTATTGTAAATAAAAACTAATGCAAATGTAATACTACCATTGGATTTACGGAAAGTTTGTTTCCAAATAAGTTCTGCTTGATTAGTATAGAATTTTGAGCGATTGTGCAGTATACTTAACAAGAAACAAGGGGTGAAACTAAAATAAATTTACAACAAATAACTTTTACCAAACGCAAGAAAATTTAATTTTCTATCGATCTGCGTAGCTTTTCAGTTTGGGAACTTTTTAAGTGTTTTTTTTTCAGATTTTGTAACGCAGCCTAGAAGGCTTGTAAAAATAGGGAATTCAAGATGGCGTCGTTTCTTTACTTGATGTGAAGGTTCGTTGTCGTATGTTTAGCAAATGAAAAATAGAAATTTAAACAAAAATACAACTAATCGGTCAAATATTTAGTTTTCGACTAGTTCCAAAACTGAAAAGCTACGCAGATCGATAGAAGATTAAATTTTCTTGCGTTTGGTAAAAGTTATTTATTATAAATTTGTTTTTACACATTTTTCTTCTTAACTATACTGTAAAATCGCCGAATTTAATTTTCAATTGTCTCCCAAGACAAAATGACGGATGCATTCCATTTATACAAAATGTCCAGAAATAACGCACGACTCTTTGAATAAAACGGTTGTCATTTTTCTTCTTTTCGTTTCCAGTCGATTTAGTACGTGACATATTGGAACAGTAGGCTTCCCCAATGTTTTCATCAACCAAAAATGTCGATGGTACTTGTAATGAATACGTACCTAGAGGATTCCACTACATACAAAGTCAGTCTGAACTATTGACAGAGAATACCAAATAAGTCCCGTAATGACCGAAGTAGTTTACGATTTGAAATTCACTTTCTTTTCTTTTCTAAGAAGCTTTTTCAATTGTATTTTTTAGTGGCTAACAATCTATTTAACCTAACCCTAAACCTAATTCAACCTTTCGCATACTTTGTGTCGTCTGCTTTTGTAAATTTTATTTTCGCGGCTTTCAAAATCGTAAACTGCTTCGGTCATTATCGGGTCTTGATTCATCCCTGTTTCTCCCAAGTGGATTTTTATCACTTCATCCCATGTTTTCCTTGGCCTTCCTACGTGGACTAAACATGCTACTTAAACTGTTGAACAT
>OY744533.1:63053695-63138695 GCA_963556195.1 Sepiola atlantica | reverse complement strand
TGCACGAAAGAAAGTTTCTGTGTTTTACTTTATCGTTTAGACCAGGGGCGGGCAACCTCCGGCCCGCGGGCCACATCCGGCCTGCGAAGACTTAGCGTCCGGCCCGCCACCCTGCTATGCTTTATTATTGCAATCCGGCCCGTGGACCTCCCAGTAAAACTCATATCATTTTGTGACATACACGTAAAAGTAGGTTTTGATTAAGATTTACAGTGGGATGAAAATGTATAAATATCAGCGAGCGATGATGCATGTATATTTCATTTTTCTTTAACTATTAATTTCAAATACTTGGCCTGAGATAAAAATAGAAAAAGAGAAAGAGAGAGGCAAAGAGAACACGAGAGACGAGGAAAGGGCATGAAACAGAGAACCTATGTGAGGTGTGTCAAAACGAATGCTGGGTCAACTAGCTACTTCTCCCGTCATTATTTTTTTATGATTCCAAAATGGCTCTTCGTCTTCGTTTTATAACATTACATACAGAAGTCTCCTGAGAACAAAATATCAAATGTGTAGAGTGATCAATGCAATTTTTCTACAATTTATCCAAAATATAGTAATTCTGAGATTTCGTTTTTCACTCCGGCCCGCGATCTCTTTCCAAAAGTCTCATCTGGCCCTCACTCTGAAAAGGTTGCCCGCCCCTGGTTTAAACGTTCAAACTTGTGAAATTTACTAACGAATGTGTTATATGAACTGCGAAAACTGTTCTCGTCTAAAAACGGCGAACACACCTGAAATGGGGAAGTCAGGCTATGCGCTCATTTATCTTGACAGAAGATTTAAAATAGGGGAAATAAGGTTAGGGTTAGGTTACTTGATACAGCACACAGAATTGTATATGATCCTCGTTTATTCTAAGGTTAGTTGTCGTTGAGTCCCCAAAATGAAGTTAAGAGAACTATGGTCAAATGGAAAAAAACTCAGCCCAAAAATTCTTATAAGAAAAGAATAACACAGCTTTGTTTTCGACGAGCAACATATTTTGAAGAATGGAGATTCAACATATTTTGAAGAATGGAGATTCAACATATTTTGAAGAATGAAGATTCAACATATTTTGAAGAATGAAGATTCAACATATTTTGAAGAATGAAGATTCAACATATTTTGAAGAATGAAGATTATACTTTAAAAAATAAAGCAAACAAAGGGCAAGAACTCGTCTTGTCACAGCGGAGAACTTTTCATTTCTCTCTCTCATTACCAAAAACCAAAATGAAACTTCTATGAAAAAAGTCCCGCCTGTGGAACAGGAGACCACGAGCCTGCTTTCTAACCGGCTACAAGTCAAATGCGAACAAGCACTTGTTGAGCTGTTCCCTTGGATAATTCAATTCCCCTTAACAATCATCGTCCAACTGACTATCTCTTTAACCCTGATTATCAAGTGACCCCTAGATCTTCATAAGTGGTGACCTATAGTAAATAAAATAGAGTTTTTTTTAGCAATTGCAAACTGTACCTAATTTATTAAATGAATCATATGTTTCTCTTCTTTCGGTGCTTGTTCGTGCTAGTTCTCATTTGGCGGCGGCTTTGTATATGTATGTTTTCGTGGCTGTCTTTTAGTCTCTGTCTACGTGTCCATTTGAACACAGAGATGTCTTCGTTGGCAGGAAACAAAAGAACAACGCGGTTTACACCTAGAAACGATCAACCGATCAATCCACTAAGTTTAATCTATCGATCTATATCTATGTGTCGATTTATTTATAGAGCTATGTATTTCTGCTTATCTTAACCTGTTTACTTACGAATAAAAATGTAAACATTTTTATTCAATTCGATTTCGATCTACATGCTTTATATCTTCAGGTTTTCAGCGAGAAAGAACACATTAAACACAACTTTGTAATTGAGATAAGCGTTTCTTTATTCGTTGTCCGACAAGTCACGAAATAACGAATCCTATCGCAGTTCGTTATCTTTGTGGTTAGTTACTTGGAAAGGATTTTCACGGCGTAATACCAAACAGGGTAGTGAAATCAATTTTAGAAAAGATTCTCTCAACGTAATATCAAACAGGGTCGAGATAGTTTACAGGCTGGCAGTGTTAATAGATTCCGTTGGTAGCTCTTGTTACACGGTCGTTTCTTTATTTTCTACTTTAATTCACCCCGTAAGGGGCTACTATAGATTAGGGTCCAGATTTATAGTGGGCATCCTAAGTGAGGAGTTAAACAGCGAGATGTTTGTTTACATCACATTGAAATTTATGCATGTCGGTACAGTCAGGGAAACAGGGAGCAGGGACACAATTCCAAAGCAGTTCAGGGAAAGAAGCTATTAGAGTAGAAAGTCCTCTGGCATCTGGGGACCTTCATAGTCAATGGATGGGATTTAGCTGTTTTTCAGGCTTCTCGGGTGTATTTACGTCGAGGAGGCACCAGAGCAGCAAGTTCGTCGGAACACATTCCATTGAAGTACTTGGTTGACATTTGTGTTATTTATTCATTTCATTCTTTCTTTATTCTCTATTTTCTTTTTGTATTTTTGTCATTTCATGCGTAAATTCATTTTTTCTTTCCTTTCTTCTTCTTTTCATTTCCTCTTCCTTTCCCTTTTCCTTCCTTCCTTCCTTCATTTATTAATTATTTCCTCTTTTCTTTCTTCTATCCATATTTCTTTCTTTTCTTCTTTCGTACCTTCGTTCAGTATTCCCTTTCTTTCTCGTTACTTCCTTTTTTCTTTCTCCCTTCGCCTTTCCTTTTCGTGGCGTTTTCTCGTCTTACAAATGTACATTCCTCATTGCCTTTCTGTCTGACGCTGTGCATCGACCTGCCATAACCTTCAACCTCTCATGGGCATGTATTCTTTTTCTTGTCCTTGCATTCTTCGAAGAACACCCAATATATTACAAAAGAGAAAATAACTCTTAGTTTTAACTAGTTGAAAGACACAACATTCAGTATATTACACAAGTACACCCATTTTGAGTTTCCAGAAGTTCGGGCTACTGGTTCCCGCATAAAATACTGACGCATACGAACCCCTAATATTTAAAATAATTGAAACGTGTTGAAGGGATTCTTTAATATTGAACATTTATTAATATTCGTAATGTAAACAAATCAGTATAGAAAATAGACATTCATATTATGAACTTGTCAACGTATATGTAGTATACCAGTAATATATATATATATATATATATATATATATATATATATATATGATAATTTTATTTACACAGACATGTACAAAATCTGCGACACTGGCATGTCGATGTTATCGATCAACAGTTACTATAAACTGAGATCTCATCAGGAAGAGTTAGAATCCGATCTTAACCTCAGATCATATTTGGAGAGAATGAAATGGAGGGATAAAGAAGAAGAAGAAGAAGAAGAAGAAGAAGAAGAAGAAGAAAGTTAACATTTCAAAAATTGAGGCCGTTAAAAAATTAAAAATTAAAAATCTAAAAAATCTAAAAACAAAAAACAAAAAACAAAAAAATCTAAAATCTGAAACAAACAGGGCAAATAAATAAATAAATAAATAAATAAATAAAAATATATGGTGGAAAGAGGGGTATATAATGAAGGGAGAAGTGATGGGAAGGTAGACACATAAAAGAAAAAGAAGGAGAAGAAAAAGAACGTCTGTTGATTCAGATC
Organism: Sepiola atlantica; assembly: GCA_963556195.1. Classification (NCBI taxonomy): domain Eukaryota; kingdom Metazoa; phylum Mollusca; class Cephalopoda; order Sepiida; family Sepiolidae; genus Sepiola; species Sepiola atlantica. The sequence goes on along the minus strand of OY744533.1, from coordinate 63,135,072 downwards.
GAGAGAGAAGAGATAGGAAATATAAAATACGAAGGGGGAGGTAGACATGCACGAATCAAGTGTTAAAAAACAGACAGTTATTTTCAAGCCGAGTTTATACATGTATTTTTCAAGTGAACTATAATATTGTGTATATATATGTATATATATGTATATATATATATATATATATATATATATATATATATATATATATTAGGAAAAGAAGAATAAAGATATGATGTATACTTTTAAAGATAAACTTGTCATGAAAAATTGATGCTCGATATACGAGATAGAGCAATAATATAAATTTCACACACCACAACTTTTTACACCTGAACGGATCGTCTGGGCAATTTAGTGGTTTTTGCATATCCACAACGTCAACGGATTTATATTATTTCAGATGCCAATTTGTTCCTAAAATAGGACTGGTGTTTACCTTACTTCAAATCTGCTTCTACGAACTCTTATGGTACCTTCAACTGTCATCTTTTGTTTATACTTTCTTTTTACATCTTATATTATTTGTATTTTTATATCTTTTCAAATTTTGACTTTCGGTAATTTCCCATTTACCAACTTATCTATTTGGCTTACGGAAAGAATAATAACATTTACTTTTCTTAAAACCCTTTGTTTTTGAACAACTTATGACTTTTTTTAACATAGTTCACCCTAAACAAGGCAGGCCGCCACTGAGGACCAAATGGGTAAAAGTTTTTTTTTTGGGGGGGGGGCTGTCAACCTAAATTGGGAGCTGTGTAGCGAGATGTCTGTTTACATTAATTTTAAATTTCTGTCAGGAAAACAGGGAGCAGGGAGGGAGTTCCAGAGTCCAGCAGCACAAGAAAAGAAGCTATTAGAGTAGAAAGCTCTTCGACATCTGGGAACCTCTAAAGTGAATGGATGGGATTTGGCAGATTGTCGGGTTGGTTTACTGAATTTACGTCGTTGGGGCACCAGGGCAGCAAGTTACTCAGAGCACAATCCATTGAAGTACTTGTAAAACAGGCTCAAGGAAGCAACATAGCGGCGATGGGACAGGGGCTGGAACTTGGTGGATAGTGAGGGACATATTTAGTTGGCGACTCTTTTTTTGACCTTGTCTAAGAGGTTCGTGCATAATGCCCCAGCCCAGATGTGGCAACAATACTCCAGGCATGGGCGGATGGTTGCTTTGTAGAGATATAGGATAATATCAGGTGTGAGAAGTTTACTAGCACGGTAATGGGAGCCCACCTTCTTTAAAGCAGCCCTGGCAATGTCTTCAATGTATTTATTGAAATTCATGTTATCTGTGAAAGTTAGGCCGAAGAGTTTGAATGATGAACTCTCAGGTAGGGTGTTATTTGCCATGAAAATCGGTAGTTGAAGAGGTTTCCTGTAGTTATTGAAGGAAATAATAATAATATCGTATTTTGCACAATTTTTATTCTCATCTCTGACTTGTTTATACATATATATATATATATATATATATATATATATATATATATATATATATATATATATATAAATTCATACACCTAAATGTGGCGCACCATCTAAGTGATATAGTTAAAAACCAATAATGTGCCCATGTTACTCACTGTGCTACCGAGGCTATATGTTCTACCATCCATAAAATCTGTTTATTACTTAACAAGTTGATTCTGTATAACGATACAAATAGAGCGTCACACCATCACGACGTTCTACTTATAAACAAAAGTAAAGTTTGTTTATTTTATAAAAAAAAATAAAAAAATACATCTCTGATGATGAAGTTTGTAAACTTCGAAATTAATTGGAAAAAAAAGAAAAAAAAGAAATAAATCTTTCACGCATTGTTAAAAGGGCTTCTTACGTCATTTTATTACATTTTCATTCAATGCTTAAAAAAAAAAAAAGAACGAACAATATCTAAAATTATAACTCCCAGCGTGCTCCTGGCCTCATCGTTCTTATTATTTTTCACTTCCGCCCATTCCATCTTGGTGAAGAGCGTCACACCATCACGACGTTCTACTTATAAACAAAAGTAAAGTTTGTTTATTTTATAAAAAAAAATAAAAAAATACATCTCTGATGATGAAGTTTGTAAACTTCGAAATTAATTGGAAAAAAGAAAAAAAAAGAAATAAATCTTTCACGCATTGTTAAAAGGGCTTCTTACGTCATTTTATTACATTTTCATTCAATGCTTAAAAAAAAAAAAGAACGAACAATATCTAAAATTATAACTCCCGGCGTGCTCCTGGCCTCATCGTTCTTATTATTTTTCACTTCCGCCCATTCCATCTTGGTGGAGAGCGTCACACCATCACGACGTTCTACTTATAAACAAAAGTAAAGTTTGTTTATTTTATAAAAAAAAAAAAAAAATACATCTCTGATGATGAAGTTTGTAAACTTCGAAATTAATTGGAAAAAAGAAAAAAAAAGAAATAAATCTTTCACGCATTGTTAAAAGGGCTTCTTACGTCATTTTATTACATTTTCATTCAATGCTTAAAAAAAAAAAAAGAACGAACAATATCAAAAATTATAGCTCCCGGCGTGCTCCTGGCCTCATCGTTCTTATTATTTTTCACTTCCGCCCATTCCATCTTGGTGGAGAGCGTCACACCATCACGACGTTCAACTTATAAACAAAAGTAAAGTTTGTTTATTTTATAAAAAAAAAAAAAAAATACATCTCTGATGATAGGGTTTGTAAACTTCGAAATTAATTGGAAAAAAAGAAAAAAAAAGAAATAAATCTTTCACGCATTGTTAAAAGGGCTTCTTACGTCATTTTATTACATTTTCATTCAATGCTTAAAAAAAAAAAAGAACGAACAATATCTAAAATTATAACTCCCGGCGTGCTCCTGGCCTCATCGTTCTTATTATTTTTCACTTCCGCCCATTCCATCTTGGTGGAGAGCGTCACACCATCACGACGTTCTACTTATAAACAAAAGTAAAGTTTGTTTATTTTATAAAAAAAAAAAAAAATACATCTCTGATGATGAAGTTTGTAAACTTCGAAATTAATTGGAAAAAAAGAAAAAAAAAGAAATAAATCTTTCACGCATTGTTAAAAGGGCTTCTTACGTCATTTTATTACATTTTCATTCAATGCTTAAAAAAAAAAAAGAACGAACAATATCTAAAATTATATATATATATATATATATATATATATATATATATATATATATATAATAATTTTATTTATACAAATACATCAGAAGCTACACATCCATCAGTGATGCTTCGGTCATAGCTTTAATATGCTAGGAACTCATCGGGCATGTTTTACAAACTTGATGAGATCGTTGATTAAAGCTATGATCGAAACATCTCTAATGGATGTGTAGCTTCTGATGTATTTGTATAACTAAAATTATCACATATATATATATATATATATATAATTTTTTTATAATAAATATTTAACTATCACTTTTAATGTTTGTATAAATAAAAGTATTGTTATAAATAAATAGCTCTATTTATTGTTGAGCACTATTATACAAACACAGTAGAGATTCTCCGGAGTTTCATTAGTGGAGCCAAACCTAACCTGGATTAGTATATATATATATATATATATATATATATATATATATATATATATATATATATATATATATATATATAAATTGATTAAGTTCAAATATGTTCACTAAATTAAAATAAAACCAATATTTTAAAAAGTGTGCTCAATGCCAAGTAGAGCATTTATAAAATTACATACACAATATTACAGTCTTACGTTAATCGGCCAATGTTTCGATGCTTCAACATCTCTTAAAAAGCTAAATAAAATTTTCTTTTTAAATATTCGGTCTTTGCAGAGATGTTGTAGCATCGAAACATTGCTTGATTGACGTTAGACTGTAATATTGTTTGTGTCATTTTATATATATATATATATATATATATGTATATATACTTGTTAGTTACATTCCAATGACCAAGAATCAATGATCAATCCATAACAATAATTTTTATTAATTTTTTTTCAATTTTCTCATCATTTTTTTCCAATATCCTCATCTTCTGATTTTGATAAATACCTGTATTCTTTCCTTTGTCTTACCATCACAATTTTTTATTTACTTCTTTACAATTTTTTTTCATTTCTCATGAAAGGCAACTGAGAAAAGCTTAAAAAGAAGTCTTGATAAAAAGAATAACGGGAAGTTAAAAGACATGAAAATACTCACATCAACAGTTGACATATAATTTGAATCCCTCCCAAAAGGCGTTGCTTCCGAAGCTTGAAACACGCGTAAGAAATGCAAAAATATGTATATATATATATATATATATATATATATATATATATATATATATATATATATGTTTATTTTAGGACGAAGGAAAAATATAGGAATTCGTCGAAATCAATAGATAAAGAAATTGGAAAATAATAATAAAAATTATTGTTATGGCTTGTTTTTTTTGTCATTGGAATGTAACTAAAAGTATATAGGTTCTGAAGCTCGTAACACAGCCCCCCCCCCCACACACACATATATATATATATATATATATATATATATATATATATATATATATATATATATATATATGAATTCACATCAACTCCGGGTTTTGGCAATATTTTTCCTGACAACACAATGCCTGTCGTCGCTTATTAATAACTCTTTGACACAGGACTTGTTCTTCAATAAATGTTTCCATATGGTAGATCCACCTTGATGAGGGCAATTTGAAATAGTGAATATGGCTAGAAACGTGTTGGTGAATTCTTACTTCTAATCGTTGAGTAGTACACACCAAATAGTCTGTTTCACACCGACAATGAATATTGTAAATAACGAAACTTTTTACAAACGGTGGGGATACTATAATTGTGAAAAGATGCATTGAGTAAACTTGAGACAACGGAAACCGCTTTTTCAGCAAGATCCTGACTACTATATATATATATATATATATATATATATATATATATATATATATATATATATATATATATATATATATATATATATGGAAATAGCTTCAGACAAGACATGAAACAACTTGATGTAAGGAGCTAAAGAAAAGTACTACTTCAAGGTCAAAAACTAGCCAACGATAAGTGTTAGATGGATAAATTCCGACCAAGAAAACAGCAATTCTTCCCCTTTGTCAGAAACATCGCTCATGGAATGTGAGGACTAAAGGGCAAAATAAGGGAAGCGAGAGTTACGAGGCTGACGAAAGTAAATCCACCAGTCACTTTCTACTCTCCTTATATATATCAGGACCGGCGGGACAGTTATAAAAGTGGGGGGTCTCCTAAAAAGGTGGGGGGCGGTTAAACACATGCATATATAACTTCATTACTGATGACCGTAAAGTGGGGGGCCAAGTCAAAAAGTGTGGGGGGAGGGGCTTGAGCCCCCCTGCCCCCCCCCCTTACCGGTGCCGCCGTCCATGAATATATATAGATATATATATATATATATATATATATATATATCACTATTATATGTAAAACATGTAAGTAAAGATTTGGTATAATAAAAGATTAAATTATATTGCATACCTGGCGTTTCCCAGAATTCTGTTTACTTCGTTTTATGTTTGTTTGTTTTTTAAATAGGCCTTTTTTTTAGACCAAATCACAATTTTTAAATAGGGTTTCAAAATTTAAATTTAAGTATTACGATTTAGTTTAGTAATCATATTATTAATTGAACCAAATTCTTATGAAACTCCAACTAATTTTTCTTAAAGGCATGTTATTATAATTTCTATTTATAAATGTATTTCATGTAAATAGCTTGCAAACCTTTCAATCTTTTAATAAATGATAAGAATGTTAAAGCCAGTAAAAATTACTTTCTATTCGACAGTTTACAGTCTTCCAAATTCTTGTCAAATTTCGAATGATCACAAAGTAATTCATTCTTTTTTTCAACTATTACCAAAAGATTAAAATGGCTTGCGTATTTATGGATAAAACAGAAATGTATTTTGTTGGATTTAATTTCATAATTAATTTAATAGAATTTTTTAAAAACCTGGATTAAGTAATATTTTTTGCTGGTTGATTTTTTTTTATTTCAATAAATCATCGCTTGATAGTAAATAAAAAATAATAATGTGTTAGTCACGTACAGACGAGAAACACATACACACGAGAAGTTATAAAAACAAACTGTGTGGATATGCGTTCACAATTTTGTAAGTGTAAAAACACTTATATATAGGAACGAAAGAATGAAGGAAGGAAGGAAAGTAAGACAATATTGGAAGAAGAAGTTGAAGGAGAGCAGAATGAAAGCTTGAAGGAAGTACAAAAAATCTAAAAGAAGAAAGGAAAGAAAGAAGAAAAAGAGGAACTGATGAAAGAAGAAAAGAACTGACGAGAAAGGAAACAAAATAAAAGGGTAGGATTTAGGGAGGAAAGAAAGAATAAAAAAAAGAAACAAAAGTCTAAAGGAAAGAAAAGATAAAACTTGAAAAGAAAGAAGGAAAAGCGAAAGGAAAGAAAAACAGAAAAAAGGAAAGAAGAAAAGAAAGAAAAGACGAATCACGGAAAGAAAGAAGAAAAAGAGAAAGTTAAGGGAAGAATGAATGTAGGAAAGATGGAAAGAAAATGGGAAAGAATGAAGGATAAATGAAAGGATAAATGAAAGGATAAATGAAAAGATAAAAGAAAGGATAAAAGAAAGGATAAATGAAAGGATAAATGAAAGGATAAATGAAAGGATAAAAGAAAGGATAAAAGAAAGGATAAATGAAAGGATAAAAGAAAGGATAAATGAAAGGATAAAAGAAAGGATAAATGAAAGGATAAAAGAAAGGATAAAAGAAAGGATAAATGAAAGGATAAAAGAAAGGATAAATGAAAGGATAAATGAAAGGATAAAAGAAAGGATAAAAGAAAGGGTAAAAGAAAGGATAAATGAAAGGATAAATGAAAGGATAAATGTAAGGTAAATGAAAGGATAAATGAAAGGGTAAAAGAAAGGATAAATGAAAGGATAAAAGAAAGGATAAAAGAAAGGATAAATGAAAGGGTAAAAGAAAGGATAAATGAAAGGATAAATGAAAGGATAAATGTAAGGTAAATGAAAGGATAAATGAAAGGGTAAAAGAAAGGATAAATGAAAGGATAAATGAAAGGATAAAAGAAAGGATAAATGAAAGGATAAATGAAAGGATAAATGAAAGGATAAAAGAAAGGATAAATGAAAGGATAAATGAAAGGATAAATGAAAGGATAAAAGAAAGGATAAATGAAAGGATAAATGAAAGGATAAAAGAAAGGATAAATGAAAGGATAAATTAAAGGATAAATGAAAGGATAAAAGAAAGGATAAATGAAAGGATAAATGAAAGGATAAATGAAAGGTAAAAGTGGAAAATTGTATCGCTGGTACTGTAACACATTAATATGGGTTTCCAATGTACAATTAGCACGATAAAAATCATTACTATTTAAATTAGTTCAATAATATTATTTCAAGTCAATTACCCATGAAATGTTCTACTTTTAAAATGTATATCTGTAAGTTTATTTTTCCTTTATATTTCTCTTACAATTTTCCATGCATTAATATTTGTATGATTCCCACATTTTCTTGATTGAAGTTTTTAGCATATTTTTAATGATTATATTCTAATTAAAATTCTGTTGTCCATCTGATTTTGTATTGTTTCCGTATATTTTCCGGCTATCATTTGTCACATATTAAAATGAACAAAACATATTTTAAAAGAAGCTCTCATTTTTCAATTCAATATATCTTTTTCTATTACAAAAGAATATTCTTCATTTATTGTAATTCGGAATGTAGCGCACCTCACAATACAAAAATTAAAATAGCTACACTATTAAAATATTTATACGATTAAGATATCTGCACCATTAAAATAGTTACACCATTAAAATATTTGCACACCATTAAATATTTACACAATTAAAATATATACAATATTAACATATTTACACCATTAAAATAAGCAAAACAAATATCGCTATAGTATTATGTACCTGATAATATGCAAGAAATCATAGTATTTAATAAAGAAATCATAGTTCTTAAATGTTCTTTTTTTCACATTTAAATCACTAATCCTTAGTATAATTTTTGGGAATCTTTTACAATGATCAGCAGAGTAAAAACGCTCAAAAAAAAAATATTCAACAAATAAAAGTAACTGTAGGCGATAAAAGTTATTTTCAAACTTACCTGTGTCATTTCCAACTATTAAAAAGATTTTTAACCCGTTTCAATTGCTATTTATTAGAAATTAAAGTATTCGGCACACGAACATCGCACAAAACAAGATGGCTGGTTTAAGGGGGGGTACGTAATGATAAAGAGGACGGGCGGCCATTTTCTTTTTTGCCAAAGTCTATGCACAAAAAAACAAGAATTTTTTTTTACATCTCATAAAAACCCATTTATACTACGTAAAAATACAAACAAATTACATAGGTAAGTAGAAAAATGTCTATTCTCGACGTAGGTCAAGTTTACTTGTTGCAAATTTATGTTTTTAAACCCTTTCTCGTTCTTGTTTTGGACCCCGTTCGCGAATTTTCTATATTCAATTTTTTTAAATCATTCGCATCTTCAAGGTGTTATTTCTTTGTGAAAGGTAGTCACTCAATACAATTATTGAAAACACCGACAATATTTAATCCGGGAAATGAAAGAGAGTAAATTTAAATGGCGTAACCTCTATTATTAATGGAGATTTGGTATTTGTTTGTCTGAAGCCGAAACTATACTACAACTTCTATGAAATGTACTAGTGTACTATCTTTAAATGCTCAATTCGTTTTACTATACAATTTCAATCCTTAATTTAGGGTACTGTAATATTTGTTCTGTTGTCATAATACTATCCCCCCCCATGTATTACCTCCTCCTTCTCCTTCTTCTTTTGAGGGGAGGAAGTAGTGTAGTATCTGTTCTGTGGCCATGGGACTACCCTCCCAGGCATTACTTTCCTCTTAGGGAAGTAGTGTAGTATATGTTCGTTCATCACGACACGATCCTCAAAGACATTCTCTCCTCTTTTAAGTAAGTGGCGCAGTGTAGTATTTATTTGTTCGTCACGGTACGATCCTCCCAGGCATACACTCTTTCTCTGGTGGTGGTGGTGGGGGGGGGGAGCAATGTAGTATATGTGCTTCCGTAATGATGCAACCTCTCGAGGCTAGCAAAAAAGTTTTTTCAATGCATATTGTGTCTTAAAATGTATTCATTAATTAATTAACACTGTAACTTTCCTTTGGTTAAGAGCAAAGTGTAGTATCTGTTCTGGTGCTGCACTTAGTCTATTCTGTCCTCGATCAGTGAAGGAGAAGTCCTTCTAAACTAAGGCAATTTTAATTTTGTTCCAATCCAGAGAGCTTCGTTCATTAAAAAAAAATTGTGTCTAACTCTGCCCTCGTGAGAGGCAAGTAAATATGAACAATGTAACGTTCATCGAGAACGAATTATTTCCTGATATTTATGATATTAGTTCCAATCAGGTGTGTCTTTTTTTCATTTACAGACGGTACTTCCACCTTACTTGAAACTACCTAATATACAGCAAACAATGTATTATCTTCTATATATAATAAATTGAATGTCTGTGTGTGGTGTTTGTGTATTCCCTACAGAAAGAAGGTTAGAGAAACTACATAAAATTTAAAAGTGTATTCTTATGTATAATTTAAAGAGGAAGACAATGACATTGTTCCCGAATCTCTAAGTGCACCCTTAAGAGGGTCTATGAGGAGAAAACACACTTAAAACTTCAAATATATTCTATTTTTATGAAATTTGAATGATATGTATATAGTTATATTTGGAAAACACTGGAAGTGGTCCCAAATCTCTAAGCGGCCTTCAAACCTAAATTAGCTATGGAAGCCGAACCTCCGTTAAAACTTCAAATACATCCAATTTTGATGACATTTATATTATATATATAAAATTCTCCGGGTCGAATCTCTACATTACCCTCTATATGCTAAATATCTACGTGCATCTACGTTTAAGTGACGCATGGGAACAAACCCCCTTAAAACTTAAAATAGTTATATTCGATTTTAATGAAATTTAAAACATATGTATAAGACACTACTTTAGGGAGATTTCCAACATTTCAGATTCGTCTGTGGGCGAAATGGGAGGGGAGGTTCAGTAAATACAAAGAAAGTAATATGGTGTCATGAGCATAGTAGAAAAAGTACAAAGTAGTGATCCTCATTCGATCCCGGGCAACGTCGGGTCTTTGAGCTAGTATTTTATGGGAATACCAAAAAAAAAGACCCAATGAAGAAACAATCACCGACGAAGTCAGTTATGAGTTGAAAGAGCACTGCGGTCACATTTCTATCAGACTTTTTTATGGCACAAAAGTTATTCACCTATTTATCTACTTCCCACAAAGTAGAATGTGACACAAGGTCGGAAGGTGGGAATTTTCACTCTAGAGGAAGAGTGAGGTGAATCTCAAAAAATTGCCTGGGCAGGGCGCCTCAGACAGTAAGCAATAAACTTACTCCTCCCCAAAGAGGGGAGGCAAAGCATGGGAGGGGGTTAACCTCCCATAACTGCACAGGACAGTCAGAACAGATACTACACTTTGATCTTAGCCAAAAGACCAAGGAAGCATCCGAAAAGTTATTCAGAAAAACGTTATCAAACTCTGCATAATTTATAGGTATCGCATTCTGATTAGCTACACACACACACACACACACACACACACACACACACACACATATATATATATATATATATATATATATATATATATATATATATATATACACACACGCTTAGAGGGCTTGTGTGAGAGCAATCAGAAATTGCCATCAAAAATATCGCGATTACAAATACTGTCTGATAATGAACATGTCAGAGCAACATGGAATCCACTCAGCACAATACTGATCATATCCGTATCATGTATCGTATATATTTTACATATATGATGTATTATACATACATACGTATATATAGAGAGATTATACACACACACACACACACACACACACACACATATATATATATATATATATATATATATATATATATATATATATATATATATATATATATATATATATACGTCTGTAAGTTAGTGTGTGAAAAAACATACACAAAAGAATATAGATATATTCCCAGCAGACAAAAAAAAATAAGATTAGAATCAACTATTCGACTGTTACACCTGCTCTCCTCCGACCAGAAAATAAAATATAGATTCTTTTTGTGGTTGTTGTTGTTGTTGTTGTTGCTATAAAGTTAGTTCGATAGTCACGCGAGAATCAACGAGAATATGTATCTTTTCGTGAAGGATTTTTGTGTTGTTCTTGCGTGTTTCTCTGTGAGTGCATTATTAGTTTATTTTTTGGTTTTCTTTTTGGCGTTTTGTTTGTTTTGTTTTGTTGTTTGTTTTAACTGGAAGGAACGTCTTTTTTTTTTTTTCGTGGAACTTTTCAGCTCGATTGCTTGAACACGATGAGATAGGGAGAGGAAGGTAGAGGCGGGTAGCGTTAGAAAAGATGAATGATAGAAAGAGAGAAGGGAGGAAGTAAAAAAAAATGGGGCAGAAATAAAGGAAAGAAAGGATGAAATAGATAAGGAAAAAAAGAAAGAAAGAAAGAAATAAATAAATAAGAGAAGAATGAAAAGAGAGGAAACAAAGGAAAGGAGGAAAAAGAAAGGAAATGTTAAAAGGAAAGAAAGGATGCAGGAAGGAAGGAAAGGAGGGAAAAGAAAGCAAAGAAAAGGAAGAATGAAGGAATTAAGGAAAGAAAAAATAAATGAAAAAAGGAAAAAGAACGGAAAGAAATAATGAAGGAAGAAAAGAAGAGGCAGAATAAAAAACGGACGAAAAAAAGAAAAGTGAAAGAAAGGAAAGAATTATGTAAGTAAAGAAGATAGACAAGAAAAAACTAAGAAGTAAAGCACGAACTAAGTAAAAAAAAAAGACTGAAGTGAGGAAAGGAAAGGAAAAAAGATTATGGAAGAATGAAGGAAAGGAGGAATAAAGGAAAAAAGGAAGAAATAGATGAAGGGGCGAGAACGAAAGAAAATGAGAAAGAAACGAAAGAGACTAATGAACGAAGAGAAGAAAGAATAACAAAAAGAAAGGAATGAAGAAATGAAAGAAGGATAGTTAAAAGAAAAGGCGAAAAGAGAGAAGAGTTAAAAGAAGGAAAGAAATATAGCAAAAAAAGAAAGGAAATAGGAAATAAGAAACGGACGAAAGAATGAAGGAATGAAGGAAAGTAAGACAATATTGGAAGAAGAAGGTGAAGGAGAGCAGAATGAAAGCTTGAAGGAAGTACAAAAAGTCTAAATGAAGAAAAGAAAAAAAGAAAAAAAAGAGGAAATGATGAAAGAAGAAAAGAATTGACGAGAAAGGAAACAAAATAAAAGGGTAGGATTTAGGGAGGAAAGAAAGAATAAAAAAGAAACAAAAGAATAAAGGAAAGAAAAGATAAAACTTGAAAAGAAAGAATGAAAGGCGAACGGAAAGAAAAACAGAAAAAAAGGAAAGAAGAAACGAAAGAAAAGACGAATCACGGAAAGAAAGAAGGAAAAGAGAAAGTTAAGGGAAGAATGAATGTAGGAAAGATGGAAAGAAAATGGGAAAGAATGAAGGATAAAAGAAAGGATAAATGAAAGGTAAAAAGAGGAAAAGAAAAGGCAGAAATGAAAGAAAAAGCGAATAGAAAAAGGGAGGAAGAAAACAAAAAAGAAAAGAAAAGAAGAAATCAACGAAAGAAGAAAGGATAAAGGAATGTAACAAAGAAAGAAAGGGAAGAATGAACAAAGGAAAAAAATAAACTGAAAAGAAAAGAAAGGGTGAATCAAAAGTAAGAAGGAAAGAAAAAAGTAAATAAATTATAAAAGAAGAAAGAGAAGGAATGTATGAAAAAAGAATAAAAACAAGGCACGATAGAAAGGAAGGAAAAAAGTAAAGAAGAAGGGAAAGAAAGGTTTAAGAAAAGAAAGAACGATGGAATAGGAAAAGAATAGAGAAATGTAGGAAGGAAAGAAGAGAGAAAATAAGAAATAAAGAACGGATGAGGGAAGGTAAGACAAAAAAATGAGGAAAGAATGGCGGAATGAAAGAACAAAGAAAATTAAAAAAGAATAAAGAAACAGATAGAAAACAGGAAGAGAAAGAAAAGAAATAAGGAAAAGAGAGTGAGAGATAGCGAATAATAAAGGAAGGAGAGAAAGAAGGCAAGAAGAAAGAAAATAAATAATAATAATAATAATAATAATAATAATAATAATAACGAGTATAAGAACAGACATGACTGTGGGGAAAGCAGTACATCGGGAACTGTGCAAACAATTGAATTTCGAATACGCAGACAAATGGTACAAACATAAGCCAGAAACAGTACTGGAAAACGAAAAAGACAAAATCATCTGGGATATGGATATACAAACAGACAAACTCATACAAGCAAGGAGGCCGGATGTTATAATAATCAACAAGAAGGAAAAATCTTGCAAAATCATAGACTTCGCCGTTCCAGCAGCGCACAGAGTGAAAAGCAAAGAAACAGAAAAACGAAGCAAATACACAGAACTAGCCAGAGAACTGAAAGGAATATGGAGCATGAAAAAAGTCAGTATAATACCAATAATCGTAGGAGCACTAGGAACAATCCCCAAAAACCTGGAAGAACGACTGGGAGAAATTGGGATCAAAGCAATCATTGGAACTATACAAAGGACAGCAATGATCAAAACAGCTACAATCTTAAGAAAAATTATTGAATGCGGAAACTAACCCGCATAAGCTACGAAGGATCATACGGAATCTAACACAGGAAGAAAAAAAACTAATGAAAGAACACACCACAAACAAAGAAACAGAAAATGCAAGAAACATCACTTAATAAGCCTCCCTCCCTCAACTGACACAACACAAAAATGGACCAATGAACAAAAATAGCAAAGAACACCATAAGCTCACCACCCAACCCCACAAAATAAAAAAATAAATATATAAAAAATAATCAGATCCCCTCAAAAAATAAATAAATAAAAAATAATCAGCTCCCCCCCAAAAAAATAAATAAATAAAAAAATATTTAAAAAAATAAATGAATAAATAAATAAAATAAAATAAAATAAAAATAAATAAATAAAAAATAAACAAAAAAAAATATTAATATATATATATATATATATATATATATATATATATATATATATATATATATATATATATATATATAATTTTAAAAAATAATAAAAATTAAAAAAAATGTTACCAGTCTAGGCTGACACCACACAAAATATTTGCATAGGGTCAAGGAGGATGAGAAGACCGAGGAGTGACAGCACAAACCAGACCTCCACTGGAGATGCAGAGACTGCTGGGACCTCGGGGAGGCTTACTGCCACCCAAACCCCAGAAAACAATAATGGTCCTTGCCGGCAAGAAATCAATTGTAAACGGCTGTTGTGATACTGCAAATTTATTTGCGGTTGCTATCGAAAAGAGGTGGAGAATACTGGAAATCTGGGGATAATTGTTGTCACTCAGACTCCAGGGAATACCACCGGTTGTCGGTGAGCAATCACTGATGACCTGTGTGAGAACTCCTAGTGAGTAAATAATAATAATAATAATAATAATAAATAAATGAATAAATAAATAAAAAATATTTTAAAACATTTTTTAAATTAATTTTGTTTTTTTTAAATGTACCAGCCTAGGCTGACACCACACAAAATATTTGCATAGGGTCAAGGAAGATGAGAAAACCGAGGAGGGACAGCACAAAGCCGACCTCCACCGGAAGTGCAGACTGCTGGGACCTTGGGGAGACTAATTGCCACCCAAATCCCAGAGAAGGCCAATGGTCCTTACCAGCGAGAAATCAATGGTAAACGGCTGTTGTGATACTGCAAGTTTATTTGAGGTGGCTATCGAAAAGAGGTGGAGAATACTGGAAATCTGGGGAGACTTGTTGTCACTCAGATTCCAGGGAATACCACCGGTTGTCGGTGAGCAATCACTGATGACCTGTATGAGAACTCCTAGTGAGTAAATAATAATAATAATAATAATAATAATAATAATAATAATAATAATAATAATCAAAGGGGCGTTTGAGACCATACACAAGAAACAATGATGAAAACAGCTGCTATCTTAGGGAACATCCTTGAATGCGGAAACCAAATCACATAATCTACGAACGCCAATCAACCACACTTAAGGTGAAATTAAAATAAAACCAAAACATTGGAAGATCATCACACGAACCCAAAAGAACTGAAACTGCCAGAAATCCATAAACGGACTTCTCTACACAAAAAACAAACTCCGCAAAAAACGCATATCCTGACAGGAGCCTAGGCTGGTATCTTGAAAAATGGTCATGAAGGAGAATAGAAAGACCGAAGAAGAAGAGCACCAACGGTCTTTCTCTGCTCTCTCGTTATTTTCATGGTAAGTGCTCGACTGGGCTCCAATCTATGGTTCCCTCCTGTAAAAATTCACAACTAAAACTCGTCTAGCTACAACTACTGTCAATAATTCCCCTCTCTCCCTCTGTGTACCTAAAACTAAATGATCAGAGTTTCTTTCCTATAACTACCCGTATGTGAACACAATGACGCGGAGCTGCTTCCCAGCTGAATAAAACATGGTCGTTTTTAAGTACAATGTAAACAAATTATTGTTCAGCCGTCGTCTTAAATAATCAAATTCTGCCGGATTTCAACCATCGTTACCAATCATCACGTGTTGTGTCACCGTCCACTTGACAGACTCACTAACACTTATCCTCGCGTGGTGTCTTGGCCTTGATAAGTGGTGGCTCGTTAGTAAGAAAAGGGACATCCACTAGCCGGGTACGGAAAGTACTGAGGCTTTGTGGATACTTATTGCCACCCAAATTCCATTGAAGACCAATCGTCGTTGCCAATGAGACATACTAGGTAAACGGCTGCTGCGATAACGTAAAATGATTTGCAACGGTGAGCGAAAGAAGCGGTCAGTGCTAGAAATCTGAAAAGGTGTATCGTCACTCAAATTTCAGAGAAATTTATGGTAAACAGCTGTTGCTAGAAATCAAAGTTATTTGCAACAGGCATCAAAAGAAGCTGAGAGTTCCGGAAATTTGGGGAGACTTGTTGTCACTTGGAATCCTGAGACTGTAACCTGTTGTTACCCGTGAGTTGTGTGAGGACTCTTAATGAGTAATTAAAAACGGTTAGAAAGGAAGAAAAGAAATGGAAGAAAGAGATTAAAAAAAGGAAGAAAAGTGGATAGAAAAAAGGAAATGATGATGATGATGATGATGATGATGATGATGATGATGATGATGATGATGATGATGATGATGATGATGATGATGATGATGATGATGATGATGATGATGATGAAAAAGAAGAAAAGTGGATAGAAAAAAGGAAATGATGATGATGATGATGATGATGATGATGATGATGATGATGATGATGATGATGATGATGATGATGATGATGATGATGATGACGAAAGGAGATAAAGAGAAGAAAAAGAAGAAAAATGAAGAAAAAGAAATAAAGAAATCGAAAGGAGAGAAGGAGAAGACGAAGAGAGGAAAGGAGAGAAGTAGATGAAAAAGAAAGAGGGGATGAAGGGAAGATGAAGAAGATAAACGGAGAGAAGGGAAGACGAAGAAAAAACAAGAAAGGGCGATGATAAGGATTTGAAGTTGTAGGAAAAAACCTAAAGAAGAAAAAAGGGAGAAGGAGTAGGAATACCAGAGGGAGGTGGAGGGTTGTATTAAAACAACGAATGAATACATTTACCTGGAATCTGATTAAGCCGGCGAATCTGTGACCTGATTGGAGGAGAAATGAGCGCAGGTGACTGGGTAATTTATTTTTTATTCTTTACCGAATCGGGATTTTCTTGTTTTCAAGTTTCGTGTATTACTTTGTTCTTCTTATTCGTTCCATTTGAAGAACTCCCCCCCCCCTCTATGAAAAAAAGAACGTAATGTATTTTCTCTAAAGTCATGTTTTTCGAAAATTCTTGACTTTTGAAATTTGCTTCCGCTGGATGAGAAACATGGGAAACATTGGTAAAGTTTCACGTTTACAGAATGACACGACACGCAAGGGCGCGAACACACACACGCATACAAAAATGCATATGTAAACGTTATATATATATATATATATATATATATATATATATATATATATATAGTCTAAAGAAGCTTTGAGGCATTTTTTAAAAAAAACAAAAAAAAGAGAAAAAAAGGAAAATGCAGTTTAAATTCCCAGAGAAACTAACTAAATCCAAGATGTCGAAGACTTGGCATTCGTTGGAAAATTCATAAATAAAAAAGGGGATTCAAGTATCTAACAGTGAAACAAAAACAGGGGACCTTAACTTAAGCGTGAAATATTAAAACGGGGATCATCAGCTTTTACCATGTAACTGTTTCGGAGATTTAAAAACAGAACAGTTATAATATTCATGGCTCTCCAATGTTACTGATCAAACGACCATTTCCCCAAGTATAGAAATAATTCAGCTTAAACGTAACTAATATATACATGAATAAATAAATAAATAAACAAATAATAATAATAATAATAATAATAATAATAATAATAATAATATATTACCCTTAAGACTACCGTGTGATATGGTAATTTGCATATAAATAACATTAATAATAATGATAATAATGATGATAATAATAATAATAATAATAATAATAATAATAATAATAATAATAATAATAATAATAATAATAATAATAATAATATCCAAACACTACACCCAAGAACCATTCTGCGATATAGTAGCTAGCTATAAAATTATATAGTAATAAAAGTTGCATTGAAAAAAAAAGATTAAGTACCTTATGGTATATATAATAAAATATGAAACTAAAAGTAAACTTTTAGGGGATAGAATCTATAGTGAAATAGTTTAAGTTCAATATACGAGATAGAGCAATTATAAAGATGAATGAAAGAAGAAAGATAAATACGTACGAATGACAACTCTATTTCAACTTCGATTGTTCAATGCAAGGTGTACTCAGTAAAAGCATGTTTATTTTTCTTTGCTTAAGCCAAGGCTTTTCAAAGATTAAAATCTTATCATCAGAGGAATTACATAGATGGATAAATTGCCAGTGGAAAAGACAAAATCCAAAATTTGAAAAAATATACGAAACCTCTTTTTTCCATCTTTAAATCTCCTTTCACTGGACACATAATCTACGGACATTCACCAACTGGACAGACTCCATATTTTTTACACGCACATTCTTACTCTCCATTACTTTATATTTTTTCAAATTTTGAATTTTGTCTTTTCCACTGCCAACTTATAAATCTATGTAATTCCTCTGATGGTAAGATTTTAATCTTTGAAAAGCCTTGGCTTAAGGAAAGAAAAATAAATATGTTTTACCGAGTACACTTAGCATTGAACAATCGAAGTTGAAATAGATTTGTCATTCGTACATATTTATCTTTCTTCTTTCATTCATATATATATATATATATATATATATATATATATATATATATATATATAACTTCTTTGTAAAATGGTAGGAAAAATCCCAGCAGAGTGCTCGATTAATTCAGAATTAAAGTTAAAAATTAAGAGCATAATATTTATTTATTCTGGTACAGAAAAATTAGTACAACATTCGTACCGTAAATATATATATATATACATACATATATATATATATATATATATATATATATATATATATATATATATATGCGATTTTTTGAAAGCTTACCAAAAAATCGCATATAAATGCTCTGTACCCTGTAATCGAGTATCATCGAGCTTGTTTTTATTAAAATAATCCCAGTCTTCACTGAATAATCTTTTTTTCTAGGTGAAAAATCCAAATATATATATATAGCAATTAATTGAGGGTTAGGGGGAGTATTTTTTATATTTTTTACAATAAAATAATTAAAAGTGTAATATCTGTTCTGATACTACACTTCGTCTTTTCTGTTGTCGGCCATTAAATTGAATGATACATTTTTCTAGACTAAGAAAATCTTCATTCTTGTCCTCAGACAGAATGACCCTTTTTGGGAGCTTAATTTTCCTCACATTAAAAGCCGAACTTCTGTCTAACTTTGCCTTGTCCTCGTGGGGAGGCAAGTAAATAGAAGTAGTACATAAAAATTCATGAAACAACGAGATATGTATTTACTTGAATGCAGAAACAACACAACTTAACTATTCATTTTGAATTTTCTTTTAAAATTCATATTGAATAAAGTTGAGTTTCAGTATAAATCGAATCGTGTTCCTTTCTTTTCTTTTTTAAAATGCAATTTTTAAAGTTTTCTAATGCTTTGAATCATTATCGACAGTCTGACTGTTCGACATATCTCGCTTGTTGCTTAGTTGCATGACGTCACTTTTCAATGTAGGTCACGGCTCTACTCACGTATTGAACACTGTTGAAGTACTGCTGAAAATCTATACACAATATAATATATCACCCTTATAATATCATGTGTATACATGAAATAATATATATATATATATATATATATATATATATATATATATATATATATATATATTATAATATAAAATGAAGTAATAAAATAAGGTGTCAATCAAATTTTATTGGAATTCAAAGTTCAAGCAAAGTATCCTTAATATTAATGCTCTATCCA
The DNA here is from genome assembly GCA_963556195.1 of Sepiola atlantica. Taxonomy (NCBI): domain Eukaryota; kingdom Metazoa; phylum Mollusca; class Cephalopoda; order Sepiida; family Sepiolidae; genus Sepiola; species Sepiola atlantica. Next base: position 63,115,426 of record OY744533.1, on the reverse strand, counting down.
GTATATTGAGCTTCAGTTTTTATCCGGATGTTTCACTAATTATAAGATATTAGTTGACGCTTATATCTTTTGTTGGATTGCTTCATATATATATATATATATATATATATATAGAGAGAGAGAGAGAGAGAGAGAGAGAGAGATTGAGAGAGAGAAAGAGAGAGAGAAAGAGAGAGAGATTGAGAGATTGAGAGAGAAAGAGACAGATAGATAGATAGAGAGAGAGAGAGAGAGAGAGAGAGAGAGGGCGCTCCAGATAAAGTAGAGATCCTAAGGATAAAAATCCACAGGATTTCAACCGGGCTTATAAAAGTCATCAATAGTATATCGAACTATTTATATAATTATTTTTATTTATGCAGACATGTACACAAAGCCGCTACACTTGATATGGATGTCATCAATCAATAGTTATTAGAAACTAAGATCTCATCAGGAGGACAAAAGTATGATCCTTGACTCAGAGGTTCTTTCCCAATATGAACACCTGATGAGATCCTAGTTTTTAATAACTATTGATCGATAACATCGACAGCCAGTGTAGTGGCTGTTTTGTACATGTCTGTATGAATAAAAATTATTATTATTATTATTATATATATATATATATATATATATATATATATATATATATATATTTATATAATAACCCAGATAAAACATCCACAGGGTAGTAATCCAAATAATTTCAACCAGGTTTATAAAATGTGCTCAATATCAAATAGAGCTTTTATATATGAGTATTTTTATTTACACAGACATGTACAAAATCTGCGACACTGGCATGTTGATGTTATCGATCAACAGCTATTATTAACTGAGATTTCATCAGGAAGAGTCAGAATCCGATCTTAACCTTAGATCATGTGTGTGTGTAGTATGTTGATCTGAAAGCCAAACTAACCGCAAATTTTGATTCAGCACCTTCGATCCAATGTTCTTATCGATGCCAGAAGTTCTTTCACCTTTTTAAAACTAATTATCTGAAATTAAAAGTACATAAAAACATTAGAAACAAATGTTCCGTCGTTTTTACCACTCCTTTTACAATTTGATATTTTTTATTACTAGCCGACCAAGCAACATACCTTTTCACGTCCAGTAAGAAAAGAAAAGAAAAGAAAAGAAAAGAAAAGAAAAGAAAAGAAAAGAAAAGAAAAGAAAAGAAAAGAAAAGAAAAGAAAACAAAACAAAACAAAACAAAACAAAACAAAATAAACATATAAAAGTAAGCCAAGATTGCTTTTTAGTCAAATAATCGTACGTATTTGATACACTTTTATTTGGTCCCCCGATTTATAAAATTATAAAAATCTTTATAAAATATGTATATGTCAATTAAGGATCTTTCATCAATTCTCCTCTTAAGAAAACCTATTGGTGACTGCCATTCAGGGATTTTGCCATAGAGGCCGCGCTAGGCACTGCGGGTTGACGACAACACCTAATATATTATATATATATATATATATATATATATATATATATATATATATATATATATATATTGTGTATATATTTAGGCAACAATTTCTCATTTATACAAACATTGTAAAAATAACAGAATTCGTCTGTTTAATTATAACTTTTATTAATTTTTTCTAATTTATCTAATGGTATTTTGTTGTATTAAAATCAGAAGAAATAATAAATGTTTCATAGTTATCGTGAACATTTTATTCTGTGATGCCACTCCGGCGTTGCTGAATTTAAATTGTAAACGTCTTTCCTATAACTATACGAAAACGTTATTTTACTTACGCGTTTCTCCTGTTTTAAAAAAAATTATTTTCTTTCTCCAGCTGTTTTTTTTTAAATTTGCTTTTGACACCTCAGAATTTGCATAAAGCTTCGTGATACTTATGAAACATTTATTATTTTGGGGGATTTTAATAAAAACGCATAATTAAACAGACGATTTATGTAATTTTTAACAATGTTTGCATATATATATATATATATATATATATATATAGGGGAGAGAGAGAGAGAGAGGGGGTGGGAGATATATATATATAGAGAGAGAGAGAGGAAGAAAGAGATAGAGAGAGAGAAAGAGAGATGTCCCCATGTATATGTAAGGGAGCTGACTCTATCATAACATTTAGATAAAGGCTTCACCGTAGATAATTGAACTTGTTCACTTGTCTTTATCGCCAAAAAGTAATAACAATATATATATATATATATATATATATATATATATATATATATATATATATATATATATATATATATATATATATATATATATCTTGTCACGAATGCCGCCGGTCGGGACCACCGAAAGACATTACGTGACAATGATAAAAAAAAAAGTTTAAAAAAAAGTTTTTTAAAAAGTCCGGAGTGGCTCGTATTATCCCAGGTTCAAATAAAACGTGATATGGGATGGGGATTTCTCCAATATAAAATACCGTCAGGAAACAAACAAAAGATACGAAGAAACGACAAAAAGACATTAGGACTTAAATTTATATTCATTTATTTAATGAAACTGTATACTAAAAAAAGGGGGAGTGTATCTATAAAACAAAACGAAATAAAACATCAAAACAAAAGTATATTCTTAAGAAGAGGGGGGGGGATTGTCTATCCTATCCCTATAGTAGCAGGATTCATTTCTACACAAAAATATACATATATATAACAGCCCTAGTACCTCGTACCTCGTTGCACATGTAGTTTTGAAATACATTTTTTTCTCAGGAAAAACAATTCCTGGCTGGTTACTTTTTCTCCGCTTAGTTCAGCGGGTCGTCTCGCCCGAGCCGAGGGCGGCTATAATTCCATTTTCATTTCTCCGCTTAGTTCAGCGGGTCGTCTCGCCCGAGCCGAGGGCGGCTATAATTCCATTTTCAACAGGCTCGTCTCGCCCGAGCCGAGGGCGGCTATAATTCCATTTTCAACAGGCTCGTCTCGCCCGAGCCGAGGGCGGCTATAATTCCATTTTCAACAGGCTCGTCTCGCCCGAGCCGAGGGCGGCTATAATTCCATTTTCAACAGGCTCCACTGCGATACTGTAGTCGCACATCGGTCGTCTCGCCCAAGCCAAGGGCGGATATAATTCCATCTTCAAATTCCATTTACAAAAGGCCCCTGCCTTTCCTCGCGACTTTCTTGTCGACGGTTGTTCATTTCTTTTCCGTTCAGCGCAGAGATACTCGGGAAGACTGACTATAGTTGCCCTCAAAATATGTCCGTCTTAACCCGGCAGCTAACGTACTTCCTTGCCGGCATCCTTCGTCCTCTGTCTCGCGTTAACTTCCTGTCGACTGTTCTTCTTCGCGTGCGGCTTCGCGTGCGGCTTCGCGTGCGGCTGAAGTTTTTTTTTTTCTTCACTCTCTCTTTTTATCTCTTTTCCTGACGTCATTCGAGTCGCATTATTATAATTTCTCGGTCGTGTATAAATATGCAAAAATGAATCCCATCTCTCTCCGTAAACCGGAGTCGTGAGTTCGAATCCCGATAGCTCTCCTTACATTTTGTAACAATATATATATATATATATATATATATATATATATATATATTAATTATATATTAATTTTAAGGTTCTTTCCAAATATGATCTAAGGTTAAGATCGGATTCTAACTCTCCCTGATGAGATCTCAGTTCATAATAGCTGTTGATCGATAACATCGACATGCCAGTGTCGCAGATTTTTTTACATGTCCGTGTAAATAAAACTAATCATATATATATATATATATATATATATATATATATATATATATATATATATATATATATATATATATATATATATATATATATAAAGAATATTTTGAAAAACCGAAACAACGCAATTTAAAAAAAACAAAAAAGCTCTATTTATTCTAAAACCTTTCGGCAATATATGCCTTTTCAAAAGTATATATATATATATATATATATATATATATATATATATATATATATATATATATATGTGTGTGTGTGTGTGTGTGTGTGTGTGTGCGTGTATGTGTGCGGGCGGACGTAAAAATATGTTTGTGCATATACTGTTTAAAATATTTTTTTATTACTATTGAGTCACTACTTATACAGGGTAAGAGCCACTCGAGGATCAGGGTTAATGAGACTGAAATGATTATCAGCTGAAAGATGAGGAAAACGTAGTGAACACTAACATTGATCGATGGTATAGACTTATTACTTATGGGGCGGTGTTTAACAAGTATCTGTTAACATTGGACTTGAACACAATCAGGTTGTAATCCGCAGGGAAGCAGTTCCGTAGTATTGTGTTCCACGGACGAGAAATCCTTGCAAAGAATCTCTGTTCCTGTAAATCCCGCCTGACACTAGGGAGGTCTTTTTTCGATGTGGTGGAAAAGCGAGTTCTTGCTGCGAATGTCTTACAAGCAGGAACCAAAGATTGGGGCTCAGACGAGTACTTTGAAAGTAATGAAGAAAATAATCCACAACGGAAGCCAAAACTGACCATTGTCTCTTCGGAACATGAAACCCGGTGTAGTGTAGGAATCTGGAGAAGGGTAGTTGTATCTTAAAGAATTATAAAAAGTTACAATAAATCCATTTGATGGAGTACTACTTTCATATGTGGGGAGATGCAACCCGTGGCGCTGTTTGACGGAGTACAAAATCGACTTCGAAATCTGGTGGGGAATGATCTCTACTCGTCTCTACAACCTCTTTCACGTAGAATAGATGTTGCTAGCCTTTCTCTAGTGTATCGTTATTTTAATAGTAGGTGATCGACTGAGATCACATACCTAGTCCCCCTTGTTAAGCATTCACAAAAAGAACTCGTCTACCTACAGCCACAGCTAAGAATGTTCTTTTCTCTCTTTCTTTACCAAAAACAAAACGGAACTTCCATGAACAAAGTTTTTTCCTAAAGCATCTCATCTTTCGAAAAGATACAACGAGTTTACTTCCCAACCGACTGCGGCATGGTCGTCTTCAAGTCTAATGTAAACAAATACTCGTTGAGCCGTCCCTTTTGGATAATCAATTTCTCTTACGTCATATACTGCCTTTTTCATTCATTGTTTGCGGTCCTCTCGTGGCGGAGATCATCTCATCCAACTGTATATCTCTTTAACACTTGACCTCGAGTGGCCTCTGAGCCTTGATAAGTGGTGACCCACTTATAAGAATAAGTTATAAGAATAAGAATACAGACTCAAAAAGAAGCCAAAAACTTCTTGCGCCTCCACGAATTTGTAACGCGCCTAAAATAAAAAAAATATTAGATACGGAATACCATAGAAACGGTAATAACTTTCAATTTCTTTAAAAAAACAAACTATCAATACATATTTAATTGAAAAGGACATTGGAGAAAGGATCACTAGTGTTATAACTATATATTGAGAAGGGGTTAGTTTATTGCTGATCGTCTCTATTGCTACCGAGGAATACCGACGAGGCTGCCAAGGCAATTTTTGATCGGCCTGAGTACTCTTCCCATAGAGCTCTGGCTTTTAAAATCCCACTTTCTCTGCTCTTGTGTCTAATCTTCCCGCTGTGAGAAGGAGATAAATAATATATATATATATATATATATATATATATATATATATATATATATATATATATATATATATTTGCAACCTCCATGCCAACTTCTATATCTATAGTATTCCTCTAATGATAACATTCCAATCTTTGAAAAGCCTGGCTTAAAACGAGAAAAAATAAACATACTTTATTGAACACACCTTGCATTGAACAACTGTAGATGAAATAGATTTGTCATTCTTACATTTTTTATTTCTCTTTTTCATTTATCTATCTATCTATCTATCTCTCTCTCTCTCTCTCTCTCTCTCTCTATATATATATATATATATATATATATATATATATATATATACAGTTACATATGTCTATATATATAAATATATATTTCCATGTAGAGGATTCATTCTTAAACTAATGAACTGATCGTTATGAATTATGAAATATATATTCTAGGTAACATAAAGTAACGTGAGAATATCAATAGTTTTGTAAACGTTACCATTGAAGGTGTGTGCTCCCGAAACCCCCCAACCTCCCTCCCCCTCAATTTTATTTTTAAATAAGCGAGATACAAAAGATTTAATAAAGAAAAAAATTGCTCTCCATCAAATTTTGAGTTATCTTATCTGATAACATTTTAACCGAGTCGATGCGCGCATGTGAGCGTCACTAATATGTACGTGCGAGATAAACTCCTCAATTTATAAACTTATCGTTATGAATTATAGGATACGTATTCTAGGTAACTGGGTGAGTAGCTGGGGCACATTAGTTTTTTTTTTTGTAACCTTTATTTTAGGAGATTCGTTTTTCTAAACCGCACCCTGCCGCCCTCACCCCCCAAAATATTATTTCCTACTAAACTGAAGGAGATTAGAAAGTGGATCTTGTGTTTACTTTCGGCAGCCTCGTAAGTTTCGCTTCCCTTATTTTATCCTTTAGTCCTCACATTCCATGAGCGATGTTTCTGACAAAGAGGGAAGAATCTACCCACCTAGCAGTAACTGTTGGCTATTTTTTTACCTTGAAGTAGTATTTTTGACCTTGAAGTAGTATTTTTGACCTTGAAGTAGTATTTTTTACTTTGAAGTAGTATTTTTTACCTTGAAGTAGTATTTTTGACCTTGAAGTAGTATTTTTGACCTTGAAGTAGTATTTTGGATTTAGCTTCTTATATAAAGTGACGTCATTCCTTGTCTGGAGCGATTTTCATAAAAAAAAGTTTTTTTTTTTTTTATAATGTGACCCTATGGCCCTTAATTACTCGTAGCCCCTTACATCTAAGTTGCAATATGCCTTGTTTAGGGTGAATAAAAGTATGAATAAATAAATAATCAAGGTTTAGTTACTTAAGCTGTCAAAAATAAAGTACGTTTGGATAGAGTACACATGTATCTCTGATATATTTCTACGTATTCAAATGTGTAGCTCAAAACGTAATACATATTGCTTATACTCGTTAGATGTGTCTAAATACATGTGTAGGATATATTGATATTATTTGCTTCCTGTAATTCAACACCACGGGGATGCTTCCCAGCTGACTACAACATGGTCGTTTTCAAGTCAAATGTAAACAAATCCTTGTTGAACCGTCTTCTTAAATAACTAAATTCTGCCCAATTCCCACCATCATTACCAATCATCACGGTGTTGTGTCATCGTCCACCTTACACTCATTAACCCTTATCCTCGAGTGGCCTTTTGGCTTTTATAAGCGGTTACTCTTTAGTAAAACAATTAAAAACAAACAATAACTTCCATCAGATATTCTCATTTAGTATTCAATTTCAGCGAATTCAAATCCAGAGAGATGTTACGGGATGACCTAATATATAGCATACCTTTTGATAACTTCGAGACTTTCGCGACATATGTTTGACTGAAATACGGTCAATTATCCTTTTGGTCCTAAAAAGGGGACCATGGGCGCTAATGGGTTTACACATTAGAACTGTGTTACCAAGAATATTTGAGATATATCACGAAAATATATTGGAATGCACGTGCAATTTTTACAAATAGAAAATGGTATTATTTTATTTGTATATCTTCTGGATTTATCCGTACAGAGTTATTCGAAATTAACTCGCTATTATTAAGCGCTCATAGTGTATGACTGTAAATATAATGATTACAAGAAACGAATATGATACGAAAGTGTATAGCATAGGGTGTTTAGTTAGAATTCAAGCTTGAGTTCGGCATCAACTAATTTATTTTTTATTGTTTGTTACTAATGAGTCAACACTTATCTAAGCTAAAACACACACAAGGATTAATGGGATGGATAGATTGACAGTTAAATGATAATGAATATTATGAGAGGATTGAAAATGATAATGGATACTATGAGAGGATTTAAAATGATAATGAATACTATGAGAAGGTTGAGAATGATAATGAATACTATGAGAAGATTGAAAATTATAATGAATACTATGAGAGGATTGAACATGATAATGAATATTATGAGAGGATTGAAAATTATAATGAATACTATGAGAGGATTGAAAATGATAATGAATACTATAAGAGGATTGAACATGATAATGAATACTATGAGAGGATTGAAAATAATAATGAATACTATAAGAGGATTGAACATGATAATGAATACTATAAGAGGATTGAACATGATAATGAATACTATGAGAGGATTGAAAATGATAATGAATACTATGAGAGGATTGAACATGATAATGAATATTATGAGAGGATTGAAAATGATAATGAATACTATGAGAGGATTGAAAATGATGATGAATACTACGAGAGGATTGAAAATGATAATGAATACTATGAGAGGATTGAATATGATAATGAATACGATGAGAGGATTGAAAATTATAATGAATACTATGAGAGGATTAAAAATGATAATGAATACTATGAGAGGATTGAAAATGATAATGAATACTATGAGAGGATTGAAAATGATAATGAATACTATGAGAGGATTGAAAATGATAATGAATACTACGAGAGGATTGAAAATGATAATGAATACTATGAGAGGATTGAAAATGATAATGAATACTATGAGAGGATTGAAAATGATAATGAATACTATGAGAGGATTGAAAATGATAATGAATACGATGAGAGGATTGAAAATCTACACATACAACCCACTCAAAGAAATAACCGACCCAGAAAATAGCAATCTTTTTCCTGTGTCGAAAAAAAACAGTTCATAGAATGTGAGGATTACTGACAAAAATAGTTACGAAAAAAAATAGTTTCATTGTGAAATCATTTAATGCGGTTCCCAAGCAGTCGGTGGCGAATGCTGGCTTCCATATTGAATTCTAAATAAACCTTATGCTATACATTTCCTTACCATGTTGATTTTTGTAAGACTTATATTTAAGTAATAAATCTTAAGCACTTAATGATAGCGACACTTTCCAATCACCGGTAGATTAATTAGACACTAAAAAAAATAATATCAAAATTTAAAAATAAGATGATTCAATTTTATTTGTACAAACCGAGGTTTGACAGACCTACGGACGGACGAAGCATCTCATAGAAATGCATTGACGCATTTAAACAAATTACTTCATTTGTACACACTTTTTTTTCTGAATGAATAAATACAAAAATGTTTTTGTTTTTTTTCATTTACCTAACTATATTTATATAAAAACACCTTAGGTTTACTTAGTTCAATGTTACAACAGACCTGGCCTTTTAGCTAGGAAGAAAGTGTAGTATCTGTTCCGACGTATACTGCACCCCATAGAGTGGTATTTTCTTGGCCTTCGGGGCTTGGTTTACACCGGTGTGTGGGTTTGTCCTGTGCAGTTCTAGGAGGTCCACCCTCTCAGGCTTTGTCTCCCCTTTTTGGGGAGGAGTAAGTTTATTGCTTACTGCCTGAGGCGCTCCTACCGGGGAATGCCGACGGGGCTGCCCAGGCAATTTTTAATGGCCAGAGTGCTCACCTTTCGGGCGCTGGCTTTTCAAGCCCCACTTTCCCGACTCGACCTTGGGTCACATCTTACTTGTAGGAGTAAGATAAAAACTGGCCTTGTGCCTAACCTCCTGGAGAGGAGGTAAATAAATCAATTACGTTATTAATATTGACGAGAAACCTTACAAAACACAGTCAAGGCTATCATTCATTTGCATATTTATTTTTAAAATAAATTCATATTCTGTACCATTTGTTTATGTGTTTCTCCTATTTTAGTATATAATAATTCTGGTGATATTAATATTACTGTTATCAATAGTAATATTAATTAAAGCGATTCAATGAAAAAAGTTTTAAATTCAAAAGTATAACTCTCGTTTGATTATTTATTTTGATTACATTCACGCACACGTACATTTACGAAGCAAAAAAAATCGATTTATTTGGAATAATTACTTGAAAAAATAAACTCTGCATAAAACGCAATGATTAGCAAAGGTCTTATGTTAATAATTAAATATATACGTTTATTATTTTTTTTTAATTAATTTGTTGTTGTGGTTGTTGTTGTAGGTTATGGTGTGCCATGAAAAAAAAACTTCCCTTCATCTTTCTAAATTACATTTTTTTTATATAACATAGTTCATCCCAAACAAGGCATGACGCCACTGTAGACATAAGGGGCTACTAAGAAAAGGGTGAGAGTTTTTTTTTAGGTTTTTTAGGGGGGGGGCGTCAACCTAAATTCGGAAATGTGCAGCGAGATGTCTGTTTACATTAATTTTAAATTTCTGCATGTCAGTACCGTCAAGAAAACAGGGAGCAGGGAGGGAGTTCCAGAGTCCAGCAGCACGAGGAAAGAAACTTTTGGAGTAGAAGGCTCTTCGGCATCTGGGGACCTCCACATTGAACGGATGGGAGAAAAAAATCCTCATTAAGTCTTTTTTCTGTCTTTAATAATAAAGGAGAAAAGCATAAAGTAACTATTTCAAATTACTGAGTAATATAAAACTGTTTCATTGGACCAATCGACGTTCAACTTTTTCATTCATTCATTTCATTAGATGACCAGTTTTAATGGGAATTCATTTTCATTGTTATGCTTATACAAAATCAATTCATCCGACTTTGAATATCGAAAAGATTATTAAATAACCTTTTTTGTATTTTCCTAATTAATAAAATTTGACTATGCTCATACACAGTACATTTCCTCAACATGAGAATATATCAAATAACACTATAAGAATTGTCTTTTTATTTTTTTCCAAATTACTAAAATGTCAATGAAAATTACTTTCCTGTTTTTTTTCTGTAAAGAAGACTACAGCTTCATTAATTCCTACCTTATTGTGGAAAATAAATCCGGCGAAAATATAAACCCTGTGCCAATTAAAAAACTTAGTCATAGATTTACATTTCTGTTTTACCTTCAAGACCTGGCGTCCATCGAAGAATATTTTTTAGATCAACACAAATGTATTTCGAATGAATGTTATTGGTAAAATATTCAATCCGGGTCTATATTCAATTGTTTTCTATTGATATATGTAGTAAGTAATGGGGTATTATTCGGCCACAGAAAAAATTCTACTCTTCCAAAACAGAACTTTTTTTCAGTTAAACGCCATGTTTTGTCTCTACAGTAAATACCAAATAATAATAATAATTCTAAAGTAGTAAAAAAAAACAAGTATATATTATTTTATTATTTTTTAATTAATAATGTAATGCTTTCTATTAATAAAGAGAAAGAAAATTTAATTTGAACTATAATTAAAGAGTTCTAACGCAAAACGCGATAAATCCAATTCGCTTAAATTGAAACCGTAAACAATAAAAACACGAATATATTAAATCTAGACTTCGAATGAAAGCTGATTTTAATTTAAATCAAACAGAAATTATTTCGGTATCCTGTTATGTAACAAATAGTGTTAGGGTGTCGTCGACTGTTGAAATGCAACACTTTTTGTAGGGACAGTTTCGTGATTTTGAAAATGGCGTTTATCGCGTTTTGCATTCGAACTCTTGAATTATAGAAATAAATATTCAGTGCGGAGTTCTTATCTTAGAGAGAGGGGGATAGAGACTCACACGTGACGTTGACAAATTGTGGATATGGCCACTGTCTATAAAGACTACTACTTCGGCCGTTTGTTTAAAGTATTCAACATCACATTCGCATCATCTTTGGGTCAAGCGCACAAATATTCGATTTTTGTATATGAACTTTAATTCAAGCCAGAAATCGTTTTCGAATTAAACAGTTAAAAGGGCTTCAAAATCACAGTTGAATTTCGCACGGACCTACTAAATATCGCTTTGTCGAGCATGTAATAAAACCATTTAAACATGTGTTCATACGAAAGAACATCTTAGGAGTCGAACTCCGTTCAAAAACTTTGACTAGAGGGAGTCTGCAACCCCATCCATTACATTGTATAATATAACAAGTTGATTCGGCTAAGTGACAAGCAATATGTCGAAACAATATTTACAAATTTATTCACTAATAGGTCACCACTTATCACGGCCAAAAGCCACTCGAAGACAAGGGTTAATGAGATGGATAGATTGTCAGTTGAATGATGAAGAATATTATGAGAGGATTGAAAATGATGAATGGAATGTACAGAATTTGATTACTTATGAGGACGGTTTATGACAAGTATTTGTTGAGATTGGATTTTAAGATGACCATGTTGTAGTCAGCAGGGAAGTATTCCCGTGGTAATGTGTTCTACAGATGGGAGGTTCTTGGAAAGAAACTCTGTTGATGGAAATTCCATTTGATTTGAGGTATGTGGAGGGAAAAAAAGAAACTTATTTGCATTAACGGTTCAATTATAATAAACTGAAAAATAAGATTTTTAAAGAATTTTAATATATATTTTTTAGATATAATAATAAAATTGCAGGAAGATCTGATGTTCCCTTTTCTTTACACGGTCCTTTGCATTTTTAGGTACTCTGCAAGATCTTTCACGCTGCACAGTAATAATCGGAGTTGGATTTTTTTTACGAGTCCGAATCGCATATTTATTGAAATAAAAAATTTAAAAGGGAAAATTAAAAAGGATTTTTTTTTAATCCTTTAAATTGTTTATACATTTAACAGTTAAAAATCGAAAGTATTTCTGCGAGCTAAATGCGAATTTTGGTCAGATGTCCGAGACCGATTCTATTACATTTTCTTTCATTGAATTATCTTTCTAAAAATGTAAATATTATCTAACAAGAAATAAATCACGAGAAAGTATAAAAACGCGCAGGGGGGGGGGGGACAATAAACGAAAAGGAAAATTAAGATTCCCGTACAACGCTGGGTAGGGCAACTAGTATTTATATAAATGTGCATCGGTTAATGGAACACTTTTTCGATTTGTTGACAAGAAAAAAAAACTATATATATTTATTTATACATACACACACTTGGAAACTTTCAGAATCCTATTTTCATTGGCCACGAGCAAGTTGCAATCAACCCCCATACACACACGTAACTGTCCACAACCAACACAGAGAACAGAAAGAACAAAAACGAACAGGTGGGAATACCTGAGTTTGTTTTTTGTTTTCTGCTCGGCATCCGTTGCTAGAAGATGAAAACTAGAAATAATGCAAAGTGTCACCACCATTTTGACTGTCACCGACCGGAAGTAGTCATTTCTCTGCTGGATAAAGAAACAAAATCATCGCACATTGCAGCTTCCTTCTTCTCTAAATATTATAACCACCACCAAAAGTGGTGCAACTTCATCTATTTTCTTCAAACTCCACGCATCTCTATATAGTTATGCCTGTTGGTCTGACTATGTGATATATAGTATTGTAAACTGTAAAATATTTACGTGACAAAGAGAGGATTCCCAAAAAGAAAAGTTTAAAAAGACAGACAATTTGTGTATAGTCCCTATTAATTTGCCTCCCCACGAAAGCAAAGTTAGACACAAGGTCGATTTTTAAGGTGAGGAAAATCCAGCTCCTCAAAAAAGGGGGCACTCTTGATTGTGACAGATAATTTATATTGCCTCAGTCTAGAAAGAGTTCTTCTTCACAGACCGGGGACAAAACAGATACTACACTTTGATCCCTACTAGAAGAGCGAGAATAGATGTATGTCCCTATTTACTTACCTCCCCACGAGGGTAAAGTTAAACATAAGGTCTTTTTTTCATATGGGAGATATCCAGCTGCCCCAAAAAGGGGAACTCTGGATAAGAGCAACAATAAAAAAAAATTTACTCAGTCTAGAAGGATTTCTTCACCACTGACTGAGGACAGAAAAGATACTACACTTTGATCCCAGTATGAAGGCTGAGAATAGATGTCTGCCTGTCCGTTGATTTATTCCGCTAACGTTTGAAATAGGATAAACCGGTATTGTCCGGGCCTTTACGTCTGGATTTACACCGGTCTATTGGGGGTTGCCGGTCCTGTGTAGTTCTAGGAGGTGCACCCTCCCAGGCTTTGTCTCCCCTCTTTGGGGAGGAGTAAGTTTATTGCTTACTGTCTGAGGCGCCTCTACCGGGGAATGCCGACGGGACTGCCCAGGCAATTTTTAAATGGCCAGAGTGCTCACCTCTTGAGCGCTGGCTTATCTAATCCCACTTTCCCAACCTTGTGTCACATCGAACCTTGTGGGAGGTAGATAAATAAAGGATGTTCATTGCTAAGTGTGCAGATTGAACGGACGTTATTTATTTAGATGCGTCCAAGAAACTCTTTAAGAAGCTCTGTTGGTCGGTCGGTCGGTCGATCTGTCACGCTACATTCTTAAACAGACTGTCTAGCTGTGTCCATGGATAAACGGCGATCCCTAGCCGTTGAGCGGTAAGCTAGTAAGCACTTTCTTGTTAGTTACAATAAGAAATCCAACATCTTAGGAAGAAACCAGACAACAGCTGTTTACCAGAGGTCTAGAAAATAGGCCCCTCCCACTGACATGGGAATCCCCCCTTCTGGGATCCTCCGAATTGTCTCAGAAGCACCTTGGGTCCAGTAAAAACACTCATCCGCCTGATAAGGGGAATTTGGCGATCTAATGTTGCTATGACTAGATGGGGTTACAAAACTGACCTTACCATCTGCGAATGTGAAGAGGGGGACAACACGATGCAGCATTGCCGTGTCTGCCCTCTACAGCCCAACGGTTGCAGCGTGAAAGATCTTGCAGAGTACCGCAATAATGCAAAGAACTGTGCAAATAAGAGGGAACCTTTCTCGTATGAACACATGCTTCAAAGACGCGCAAAGAAGATAAATTTGTTACAATTATCTTATAATGCACACACACACACGCGCTTGACACACACACATACACACATACATACACATAAAAACATACACACACATGCACGCATACACGCACACACATGCATACCCACATATACATGCATACACGCACACACACACACGCATACACAGATACAAGCATACACACGTACACATATTGATGCATACGCACTTACTAAAATTGATCCTCGATTGAATACTGATAGTGTGAATCATAGATCCTAAAAGAGATCAAATGCTTCCGAAAGATCATAATCATCTCATACAAAGACCACAAATGACAAATGAAGAATTGGAGAACAGACTCATACAATCAACTGAGCAATATGTAGATCTACTGACTACTGTGAAGAATACAAAAATGAAGGGTTACGGCCAAATTATACGATCGTCAGATCTCGCAAAGACAACCCTGCAAAGGAACTGTACAAGGAGAAAGAAGAAGGGACATACAAAGAAAGAGGTGTGAGGACAACATGCGAGTGGTGACAGGGTTGGCGCTGCTTAACACGCCCATGAAAGCTGAAAAGCGGAATGATGCTGGAGAAAACTGGTGGCAAGGTCATCTTTGGCGCCCCAACGGTTATCCAGACCAAGAGACAGATGATGATGATGATGATGATGATGATGATGATGATGATGATGATGACGATGACGATGACGATGACGATGACGATGACGATGATGATGATGATGATGATGATGATGATGATGATCATGACGATCATGACGATCATGACGATCATGATGACGACGATTGTGACGACGACGATCGTGACGACGATGACGACGATGATGATGATGATGATGATGATGATGATGATGATGATGATGATGATGATGACGATGACGACGATAATGACGACGATGACGATGATGATGATGATGATGATGATGATGATGATGATGATGATGATGATGATGATGATGATGATGATGATGATGATGATGATGATGATGACGACAATGATGATGATAATGATGATGACGATAGTGATGACGATGATCACGATGATGATGACGATGATGATGATGATGATGATGATGATGATGATGATGATGATGATGATGATGATGATGATGATGATGATGATGATGATGATGATGATGATATACATCTTAACATCAGATATCTTACACTTACATATGGATCGATTAACATACCTTTTTATATGCATATATCATAGGTGATACATCTCTAATTTGAGAGGGAGGGAAAGATAGAACTTGATATATCCTCGTAGAATGAAGTCGGACGGTGTAGAGTAAAAATCCGGCTCCGACTCCTAGGATTCTTAAAATTCAGATTCCGACTCCAATAATTCTAAAATATCCAACTTTGATTCCGATTCATTTTTTTAAGTCTTCCAATATTCTGTAACAATCGGAGTCGGATTTCCTGTTTACGAGTCGGACTCTGACTCCTTCCAAAACCTCCGACTCCTACCTACTCGCACTTTACAACTCTGGTTTGACATAATATTGCTTTCATTATATACATCGATGCATTTCTATAAGTCTTCTTTGATTCAATCAGTCGGAGCGTCCGTAGCCATGTCACGCTTACATTTGAAATATCATTGTCGTTTGTATGTCACGCTTACGTTTGAAATAACGTGTTCCTCTGTCTGTTACGCTTATTTTGTTTAAATATAATTTTAGATGCGTCCGCATATATTCATAATAAGCTCACATCGTCCGTTGTCAGTACGTCGGGATGTCACGCATGTTTGAAATAGAATTCCGGTGATTATGTGTGAACACCCTGAAAAACTAGGCAGAAAAAAACACCAATTATTTTAGAATTTAGAGTGGGGGATCAGTTTCATATAGATAGTTTACGTAAAGTGATACCCGATTTGGGTGACATTCTAGCGTTTTTGGTCAGTTAACCAATTTGTGTTGCTATGGAAGATAAATTATGTGCCATGTTTGGGGGAAGTAGTGCTTTTTTCAGGCGATTACGTGCGGTTTGCCAGTGGGATTTTTGAGTAGTTGTAAAAAAATGTAGTTACTACCTTAAAAAGTTAGAATAGTGACGATATGGGGGATCAGTTTATGTTAAAGTCATCTACGAAACAGGTCACCCACTAAATTCCAAAATAATTTTTTTGTTGTTTTTTGTTTTGTTTCTGCCAAGCTTTTCAGAGTGTTTATACGTAATCGCCTAAAAAAGGTAGAATATCATTTTCGGGGTAGAGAGTTATTTAGATGCGGGTGTTAATCTACAATAATTCCGGAATTCCCATCGCTCATCGCACAGATTGAACAGACGCATCTTAAGAATACTCTTTTCTTTATTTGTCTAATCTTATTGATTTCGTTTTATTTACTGACTTGATTTATTGTGGCCCTAGGCGGGTTTTTTTTTATTTTTTTTTTTATTGTTTTGTTTTTTTGTTTTTTGTACTCCTTCCTAATCGAGCGATTCGAATCCCCCGGATGTCCGGTGGCCATTTTGTAATTAGGCGTCAGTTTTTTCGAGTGCCTTTCGTCGATGATCAAGCCGCTGACAGAAACGATACCCATAGGCCGCGACAACGGGGACTGACCGTTTTCCGAAAGTTGCGCGCTTTTGTTTTGGGTGCTTTTGTTTGTTTGTTTTTAATTTTTTTTTTTTTTTTTTTAATTTATCCGGTGACTTTTTGTTCATTTGTTTGTTTTGCCATCGGTTTTTGGGACTGTTGAATCATTTAATAAGGAAGAAGGTTGTAGATTTTTCTCGTCAGTCGAACACCCCCCACCCCCCACCCACTGCCGCCATTTTGACAGTAAATCTCCAAGGAATAAAAAGAAAAAAGACACAAACAAAAAAGAATAAAGCAAAAAAGAAACAAAAATATGATCGAAGAAAAAAATTCCTTTTCTTTTTTTTTAAGTCGCCGCTCTTATTGGTCGACTCAAAGACGACCAAACTGCTAACAAAGAACCGTATCACCGGGGGCCATTTTAGCGACAACAGATGCTAACTACATATATGCTGAGCGCAGACAAAGAACGGCAAGAACATTTTTTTTAGTAATGGTTTGTCTGTCCTTATCCCCTTATTTCATTTTCTATTATTATACTGTTTCCATTTCAGACATTGTACCCCTCTCGTCTAAATGAGAGAATGTACAATTATATATATATATATATATATATATATATATATATATATATATATATATATATATAGAGAGAGAGAGAGAGAGAGAGAGAGAGAGAGAGAGATTTTTCACTTATAAAATAGATAATTCAGTGAAGACCGGGTTGTTCCAATAAAAACAAGCTCGATGATACTCGATTACAGAGTACAGAGCATTTATTTGCGATTTTATGAAGGTTTACCAAAGCATTTCTTTCAGGACACCAATGATCATCATTAAAGATTTTTTCTTACAAATATTATTTATTCAAATCAAATGTTTTTCCTACACGTGTTTCACTACCAAGCAGGTACTTGCTTGGCAGATCATCAGGGAAATTAAATGTCTGGAATAAGGGTTTCAACTGTCGACAATACACAATGTGGCGTTGCAATAGTTGAGGTCACTTAAGAAGAGAAGAGGAAAAAAATAAAAATAAAAGTTAAAATTAAAACACAAGAATAAACAACGATAAAAAAAGAAAGTCCTAGAAAATGTCTTAGAAAAGTAGCTCGTGCATTATTTCTGTCACCAAGCCAACAAGCAAATACTCGGTCCCAAATGCATTCAAAAAAACAAAACAAAACCGGAACAATGTGCGATAATACACTTTCACGTCGGACGGCACAATGATGAAGAAATCCCCCCCCCCTCCAAAAAAACTAAAACATTCAAGTTACCGCTCACAAGTTACCATTCAAACCCAATTATAGTATGGGAATTCTAAATCTAATTCATCACAAGGAAAAGCAACATAAATGTTAATCCGGAATGCCAGCGGTCAGACGAGCCTTATTTCAAGGGCTGACTTGTTCCCCTTCGAGTTGAACGTCAATCTCGGAGAAACTCTCCTTTATTTTCAGAAAAAATCTTAATTAATAGATAGAAACTATTTATTCAAAATACTGTTTCTAAAAAGTTCTATTATTACAATTATTCTTTATAGAAATTAATTATCTAGTGTCTGGGACGTCATTGGGAAAATATCCTTCATTTAATTAACTGCCGATTATTATCGTGTTGTTGTTTAACGAAGCGAAAAAAACCTATCCCGCAGAAATTATTTTAAAAAAATTATTCATATATCAAAAATAAAATGTTTTTATAAAAAAAACTTTCTACAAAAGTCTAGTTATTATTTTAAATAATTTAAAACATTTCCTTAACGGCTGGTCTGTTTACAACTCTCTGGGGAGAATATTATTATATATTCCATAAATAAATATTACTACAGAATATCGTTATCAGAAATCTATTTTCTATTTAAAACAAAACATTTTTTAATGGACGGGGTTATTTTTTGCCACTTTACGGGAAAATATCACTCTAACTCGTTAAATGACGGGAGACTTTGTTATTACTAATATAAAAACCCTGTACAAAATACTTTTTATAAGAATCCAATTGTTTCTAATTTTAGAAATTAAGTCCGTGTCGGCATGCATTTTTTTAAATTATTTTTTCCTTAATTATTTAAAAAAAAATTTTTTACTCCATTCCTGCCACCCATTGTTTTATTTAATTTAATCTAATTAAAAACTAATTTAATTTAATTTAACCTAATTTAATTAAATAGTGATAGCATCCAGGTTGTTATTTCTTATTTTTCAAGTAATTTTAATTACTTGATATTCCCAATACATTTCGTATAATATATCTATTTCTGAGAATAATTGTGATTTATTATTTATTATTCCATTATCTTTTATATGTAACAAAATTCCACCTCTCTATTCTGCTGAAGAAGTATTTACTATAGTTTACTATCAATGGGCCTTATTCCGATAGAATATTCCTACCTTATCACCCCCAACCTAAGCCCCGAGCGTCCGCTAATAATCGAATCAAGTCATATCTTAGCATAAGTACATGTTACTAACTCTTAGCCTCTATATTATACACTAATTATTGCCCCAGATTGCCTCAGGAAGGGCCCATCCTGCCTATCTCTGCTGTAAGTTTATACTTCCCCAATTCCTCTCCTATCCAGGTTTTAGGCTTGATAACAGGTAACGGTTTCTATGCAGACAACATTGTATTATTTCCTGCCTAGCGTTCAGTAAATTATCTCTAGATGTCATGATGTGGTACGACTCTAATGCACATAGGTTGCATCTCTTCCTTTTGTTCGGTTCATATATATATATATATATATATATATATATATATATATATATATATATATATATATATATATAACTTCTTTGTAATATAGCATGAAAAATCCCAGCAGAGTGCTCGAATAATTGAGAATTCAAATTAAAATTAAGAATTAAGAGCGTAATATTTATCCCAGGACAACAGAAGCTGAAGAGAGCCGGATGGCTAAGTCCTTCTCTGCTTGAAACCGACGGTACAAATGTTGTACTAATTTTTCTGTACCAAAATAAATAAATAATTATATATATATATATATATATATATATATATATATATGTGTGTGTGTGTGTGTGTGTGTGTGTGTGTTTGTATATATCTAATAATATTTTATAAATAAATATAAAATTATATTTTTACCTACAGACGACGTCGTTTGTTCTCTTCAGTGTAGAAAGGTAATAATTTCAGACGGTCATAAAGCGCAAATCCGGTTCACTTTTGGATCTGCACGCTTTCACTCAATCCTCATGGCCATATCAAATTACCACGTGATATGGAGAATTAAGTTATATGTAAGCCTATTACAGCGTAAACATCAAGACAGACTATAGAATTCAACGAACTGACTCGGGGTCTATCTTTATAGCTGAGTGAATGTCTATTTTGAATATCTCCTAACAGTGCTCAACTTTAATTACTCTTAAAGGGATTTTTTATAATAATATTTTCACAAATAAATATTAAATTATACTTTTACCTACAGATGATGTTGTTTCGAGCTTATTGTTCTCTTCAGTGTAGGAAAGTGATAATTTCAGACGGTCATGCGGCGCGAACCCGGTTCACAGAGACACCTATATATATATATATATATATATAGTTAGTTAGTTAGTTAGTTAGTTAGTTAGTTTTTATAAGTAAAATAGTTATCAACGGACACGTGTTAGCCGTTACTGCGGCATATAACGCTGATACGCCACAGTAACAATGAAACACGTGTCCGTTGATAACTATTTTATCTATAAAAACTATATATATTTTTTTTTTTCTATACTTTATATTACATCTTATTTTATTTTTTGTTCTTATTTTTATTTTCATTTTATTTTAATAATTTTGATAATGTTTATAATGTTTTATTATTATTATTATTATTATCATCATCATTTTATCATTCTATTTTTATGTTATATTTGTAACGTGTTCTTTTTTCGAATATTTGTCTCTGTGACTCCTCCTCTCAATAGATGTTCCTCTGCGCCGAGCTTGTTATTTCTTCCTTGAATTTCTGTAAGACGTGATGCTAAAGGCGCTGATGAAGAGACGTTTTGGAGTAGCTTTGTCAATTTAAAAAAATGAAATAAAGTATTTCCATAATGCTTTGGAAACGACCGTACGGCATACTAGACTTGATATTTTAATTCTTGGAACAATTCTAATGTTCTAATTCATTAAATCCTCTTATCATAGCTCTGGTTTACTTATATATTATCCATTGAGCTGATACCTATATCTACAGTCTTCGGTTGTGGTAATGTCCGTTCTAGGGTGTTGATACTTGACGCACCTCACCCTTAGGCCATTTACCCTCCGTTAAAGTCAAAATTTCCATTGATTTAAACTTATATATATATATATATATATATATATATATATATATATATATATAGATATATATATATATATATATATATATATATATATATACATATATATATATATAGAGAGAGAGAGAGAGAGAGAGAGAGAGAGAGAATCAAATATGAAACTAAAAGTAAACTTTTAGTAGATAGAACCTATAGTGAAATGGTTTAAGCTCAATATACGAGATAGAGCAATTATAAAGATAGATGAAAGCTTTTCCACTGCCAACTTATCTATATATATAATTCCTCTGATGATAAGATTTCGATCTTTGAAAAGCCTTGGCTTAAGGAAAGAATAATAAAAAGAAGCGCACACACGTACAGCCATACGAGAAGTAGTCACACAATTTTTTACATATAAAGTTATCTTGTCGGATTTTAAAAGTCAAACCCAAATAGTATTTAAGCTGATAAATCAAACATTGCTTCCGGCTAGCCAATTGGGATTTGTTATTGTGGTGCCGTGTTATTGGAAATATAAAAACACAATTAAATATAATTTGTTGAAATAACTACTTAGTTTGAGCCAGGTGACTGCTAAAATAAAACATTAGACTAATCACCTAAAGATAAAAATCAGTAAGGAAATAACTCATTTTAACTTGAAAAATACAATAGGGGTTGCTTACTTTAAGTTTAAACATGCGCAGACACATGAAAATGAAAAACTTAAATAACTTCACTTTATTCCGGGCAACGCTGGTTAAAAACAAAGCCAGTTAATAACATAGAGATGACAAAGTTTTAAATATACTAACAATAAATGGTAGCATTCAACCTATCTTTCTCATAATGTTTGCTTTCATCTATCTAGTTCATTTTGCATCTATCTCTGTCGTTCTCTTGTATAACACGCACATCTCCTCCCAACGTCCGTCCCCTCGCCGCTCCGCCGATGTGTCGCAATGGACGCCTCGGGCCAAAGAACTGACAAACACAAGGCAAACTGCCCGCCACCAAACCTCATCGAAAAACTCTTTGAACAATTGGTCAAACTCAGAAGCCTCACAACCCAAAACTCCTTTCACTCACTCCTCTTTCCCCCATCTTCTCTATTTCTCTCCCCCTCTCTCTCTCCCTCTCCCTCGTCCCTCTCTCGCTCTCTCTGTCTCTGTCTCTCTCTCTAATCTGGCTTCTCGAATCTGGCTTCTCGGCGTGGCATTTGTTTTCTTATCGCCTCTGTGACAAAATATCCCAAGGCGATAAACTGTTAGATCTTTGACCATCAGTGGCTAACGTCTTTCACTCCTACCCCGCTTATGCGGTCACCCACCCGGTCACCCGACATACCCTCCTCCAATACAGGTGTCGAAAAGACAATTTCTGCACAATCCATTCCAAACAAAAGACA
Organism: Sepiola atlantica; assembly: GCA_963556195.1. Lineage (NCBI taxonomy): Eukaryota > Metazoa > Mollusca > Cephalopoda > Sepiida > Sepiolidae > Sepiola > Sepiola atlantica. Next base: position 63,092,490 of record OY744533.1, on the reverse strand, counting down.
GCGACAAAATCTTTAAATAAACGCATACACACATCATATATATATATATATATATATATATATATATATATATATATATATAACATTTTTGATGAATTCAATTTAGTTTTAAAACTTATATTTTAAAAAATGAATTCAAATTTCATCATTTGTATCTTTATACGAACATTCGAAAACAATTCAAACATGCACTGAATTTCTCACCGGAAAATATATAAGGATTTGCTTGTTTTTTTTAAATATCATTGGTTACAGATGAGAAAAAATGAATGAAATAAGATAATAATTCAAAGTAAGATAATAATAATAATAATAAAATTTATGATGATCTGTTCATTACTTTAGGGGATTACTCTGTAAATATATATATATATATATATATATATATATATATATATATATATATATATATATATATCCCGCCGCCTCACCATGTATCTTGTAAACTCTAGCTCAATTTACCAACATCTACAAAAACATAACTGCCTTCCCTCTGATTTAATGGTAATAATAATAATAATGATAATAATAATAATAATAATAATAATAATAATAATAATAATAATAATAATAATAATAATAATTCATAATAATCTGTTCATTACTTTAAGAGATTACTCTGTAAAACGATATATATATATATATATATATATATATATATATATATATATATATATATATATATATATATATAACACTCTAAGCAAATAACGCGTCCAAACGAGAATGACACGTGACTTCACATTTCCGAAACAGATGACAACAGAAGCTGAGGAGAGCCGGATGGCTAAGTCATTCTGTGTTTGAAACTGACGGTACGAATGTTGTACTAATCTTTCTGATTGCAGGTTTGGCATGAAACACATGTGTCTATGGGTCAATTTGAAAATAATATTTATTTAAAAATAATTGTATATATATACGCTGCCATTATTTTTCATTTTATTTTATTTTTCTTCCCAACATGTCTACCCTACATGTATCTGTGCTTGCATGATATCTTTTCCCTATATCATCATCCTGATGAAGTCTTATAAATAAAGACGAAACGTTGATGTACACATAAAAAACATCCAGTTTTTGGTTTTCCTTTTTCATTTTACCATATATATATATATAGTCATGGAAGTTTTGTAACCATTAAAAGTATATGGAAGAAAAAGACAAACACTTTTAGTCCCAAGTCCATTCGGTGGAAAATTACTTTTCTTGTAAGTTAATTTACTTTTTACAGTCACTATATAAGTTTTCTTCTAAGAATTTACGCTAGTATTTAAGGGGTCATCAGTTGTTTACTATGAAAAACTGTTTCGGGAACCTACAAACAAAACGGTATTTTATCTCATGGCTTCCCAGCAGAATTGATCAGACCACACTCCACTTAATATATATATATATATATATATATATATATATATATATATATATATATATATATATATATATAGGCATACCTAACTTTATGTATGCACCCCATGAATATTAATATTTACAAAAAAATATAGTTTCACTGTGTTTCCTAGACGATATTCAAACATTCATAATGATCTGTCAATTAGTTTAGGACATTATCCTGTACATTATATATATATATATATATATATATATATATATATATATATATATATATATATATATATAACTTTATGTAGAGAGAATAATGCTAAGAATCATGCTTCATGTAATTGTTAGCGCTACACATTCTTTGCCAGTTGAGCTCTCCTTCCACAATTATTTCCCGTTACGCCTTGAAACATAATTTTTAGACATCCCACCGATCATTTAATTTGTTCATGAGTTTTGTTTTGTTGAAATTTGTTCCCAAGTCACAATTTCCAATCAGATTTTTTTATTCCCATGCTGTCGGCATGAAACTATAGTTATGCAATGTGCATTGATTCACAGCCATTGACTTGTAGCAATTAATTCGCCCCTTATCCTAGTAAAGTAGTTAAACTTAAGGTTTGAAACCGGTGCGCTGATAATTGAGATCATTTAATGCCCTATTCTAAGCGATTTAGATGAATCTTGCTGCTTTAGGTTCATTGGCCAGATAAATAGGGGACATTCAAGAGAGGCTAAGAGTGAGAGGAAAGTCGGTTTAACTAAGAAAGGTCAGAGATGAGATTAGTGAAGAAAAAGAGAGAAATAATTCAAACGAGATGAAATTTAACAGAGAAAGTACTGTAGTAGTAGTAGTAGTAGTAGTAGTAGTAGTAGTAGTAGTAGTAGTAGGTTTTCAATACTTACTTGGCCTTTTGACCCAGATTAAAGTGTAGTATCTGTTCCGATGGATACTGCACCCCTGTCCTGTGCAGTTCTAGGAGGTCCACTCTCCCAGGCTTTGCCTTCTCATCCTGTGAGAAGGGGTTAGGTTATTGCTAATCGCCTGAGGCGCCCCTACCGGGGAATGCCGACGGGGCTGCGCAGGCAATTTTTAATGACCAAAGTGCTCAAATTCTCGAGCGCTGGTTCTTAAAATCCCACTTTCCCGACTTTGTGTCACATCTTACCTTGTGGGAGGAAGATAAATAACTTCATGAATATTTTCCATCAAAGATTATATCTTTCTATTTCATTCTTCCCACGTTTCATTAACATCCGACGTACAGGGTGGGCCAAAATAAGGGTCCTATCTTTAAATTTGAATAACTTGAATTTGAATAACTTCCACAAAATAAAAGTTAAACTCACCAACCTTTATGTGTGTGTAGACTGACCCTTCCGAGATTTTTTGAAATAAACAAAACAAATTTTAGCCGAAAAACACTTCTTAAAACTTACAAAAACTAAAGTATTGTTTTTTACACTGTTGTGAGTTTTTTAAGCAAAAATAATGTTTTCTAAATGAGGGTACGTTCCTTAGGGCTAATACGGCTCATGCTTGCTTCGGAAGGGGTCCTTTACTTATTCTAAAAAAAAAATTCTTTTAAATCAATAAATAAAAAAGTTATGAATTTTTAAAAATAGGACCCTTATTTTTGCCCACCCTGTATTAGAACTAAAATTGCAATCGCTATTTTCTTCCTTGTTATGTACTAGCGTCAACGTGTAGTATCTGTTGTGTTCTCGGTTGGAGGAGGAGAAATCCCTCTTAACAGGGTCTTTTTATTTTAATTTTTATTCCATCCAGACTGTCTTTGTTTTAGGAACTGTATGTCGTAGTAGTCATCATGACCTGTTCAGGTTGTTGCAGCGCGCACATCAACTCTGAAACGATCGTTGTTAACCGTATTTCAAGTTGTCTAGGCAGGAAGATTAAGTCGGGTAGGTTGACATTGCTTTCCAGACTCATGACGTCATCCCTCACCGTTGTTTATCATGTGGAATCGTCCGCCAAGCGCTGTTGGAATCGAAGCCAGTATTTTGTGTTCTTGGCCTTTGGGCTAAGATCAAAGTGTAGTATCTGTTCTGATGGATACTGCACCCATAGACTGGTATTGTCTTGGCTTTCGGGGCTTGATTTACGCCGGTCTATGAGTCTGTCCTGTGCAGTTCTAGGAGGTCCACCCTCCCAGGCTTCGCCTCCCCTCTTTGAGGAGGAGTAAGTTTATTGCTTACTGCCTGAGACGCCCCTACCGGGGAATGCCGACGGGGCTGCCCAGGCAATTTTTAAACCCCACTTTCCCGACCTGACCTTGGGTCACATCTTACTTGTGGGAGTAAGATAAAAACTGGCCTTGTGCCTAACTCCTGGAGAGGAGTAAATCAATACTCCAGCCCACTGCCACTGCAGGGGCACAATAAACGAGAGATCGTCTCCTGCCGGTATTCGGACATCGAACAAAACGAAAGGCGTCGCCTTGCCAGGAGGCATCTGCCAACCGACTTACCTCGCCAGATGTTGCCGGTCAACCAAGACCGTTACCAGGGTGTGCCCGCTGCTGTGTCCAAGCAGCTACTACAAGATACTGGTGAAACTTGATCTTAAAACAACGTGATCAGAACGAACTACATAAAAGCGAAAATAGAGAATACACAGGAAAACAATAAGTACAGAGGCTGTGGACAAAGAGACGAAACGGTACACCACATCATAATTGAATGCAGCTCAAAAAGAATACAAAAAACTGACTGGGTTTGGAAGGTTGTTAACTGTGAACTATGCAAACGAATCCACCTGGAATCTGAAGACAAATGGTACAACGAGAAACTAGAGTCATTACTAGAAAATGAAAAGCATAAAATCTTATAGGAGACTGGTGATGCACTTCAGAGTCACTGGTGAGACATGAGCACCACGTGGTGACCAGTAAACCGGACCACCTGCAGGTGACTAATGCTGCTGTCAGGTTTGCAAAGATACTACACCTCCATTACACCCCATACACACGAGAAGCTGGATATCTCCCACATAATAAACGACCCTGTGTCTAACTTTACCCTCGTGGGGAGGCAAGTAAATAAGGATAGTACATTTTCTGAGATTTATTTTACCAGTTTCACTGTTTTCTGTTTAAATAATCAAAATCTGCTATTTTCATGTTTTTAATTTTTAATTTACATTCATTTTTTATGTACTAACGAGTCACTGCTTATCAAGGTCCAAAGGCCACTCGAGGATGAGAGTTAATTAGATTGTCAAGTGGACCGTGAGACAACATTGTGATGATTGGTAACGATGGTTGAAACTCTGCAGAATTTGATTATTTAAGTGGACGGCTCAACAAGAATTTGTTAACATGGGACTTGAAATCGACCATGTTGTAGTCAGATGAGAATAAAAGCCGTGGTATTGTGTTCCACAGACGGCTAGTTCTCGTAAATTAACTTTGCTCATGAAAGTCCCGCTTATTTTAGGATAATTTTTTTACAGTGGTTGTAGCTAGACGAGTTCTGCTTCTTAAGTCATTTTGTATCATACTTTGTAGAATTCCTAATCTTTTTTTATTTTCTTCCACTTTCGTTTTCTTCCCCCATTTCTTTCTCCTTTTTGCTTCATCTCTCTCCCTTTTTTATCCCTCTTTACCCCCCCCCTCTCTCTCTCTCTCTCCTTTTTTCTCTCTTTTTCACCTCCCTCGAACTTCCACCTCTCTCTTTTTCCTTCTCCCTCTCTCTCTTTCTCTCTCTCTCTCCTTTTCTCCCTCTCTCTAGTTCCCCCTCTTTCTCCTCCCCACTTTCTATGAGACGGTAATTTTTTATTTAATAAATCTTTTTTACTGAATTTTGTATTAATTTCAGGACATTTTTTTTTTATTATAATAGCCTTTATTAATGTTTTTATTTATTTCATTTAGCAGAAACAGAGCACATTCCGAATCGGCAGTTGTCAAACTGTAGATTCGGAAATCATAATAACATTTCCAATTGACACAGTAAAACATCGCTGTGTCGGACATAACCTTCATAAATACACACTGAATATTTTTCATTTACCATTAACCGAATATTTATTGAAATTTATAATTAAATACTAGATTAATGTAATTCTAACATTTTCTCTCGTTTTTACAATTTCTCAACGTCCCCCACCCCCACCTCAAAAATGAATTAAAAATGTCATCCATGCTTTTATTCCTTACCGTAATAACATTTTGTACCACAGAAAAATCTATTATATATATATATATATATATATATATATATATATATATATATAATAATCCAGGTAAAACACCCACAGGGTATTAATCCAAAGAATTTCAAACGGGATTATAAAAAGTGCTCAATATCAAATAGAGCTTTTATATATGATTATTTTTATTTACACAGAAATGTACAAAATCTGCAACACTGGCATGTCGATGTTATCGATCAACAGCTATTATACACTGAGATCTCATCGGGTAGAGTTAGAATCCGATCTTAACCTTAGATCATATTTGGAATATATCTAAGGTTAAGATCAGATTCTAACTCTGCCTAATGAGATCTTAGTTTATAATAGCTGTTGATCGATAACATCGACATGCCAATGTCGCAGATTTTGTACATGTCTGTGTAAATAAAAATAATCATATATATATATATATATATATATATATATATATATATATATTATAAATTATGAAAGTTCATTTTATAAAGCATCTTTTGTAAGTTAATATAAATATAGAGGCAGAAAAGCCTTCAAAAACCATGTATTAGATGCGAGTAATTAAATCAAAAGAAAAATTAAAATATTTCGAAACATTTAATAAAATATTTCAAAATACCTTCCGTTTTTTTTTTCTTCATCTTGATTTTTTTTTTAACTAATATTTCGCTTGAACAAGCTTCCTCAGAGCCAAGACAAATAAAGGTATAACCTTTTTTTTTCCATAATTTACTTCCTGGTGTTGGTGAAGTGTCACGTCCGGTGTTGTGGACTATTGTTGAAAATGTCTGTTTTAAATAGAATAGAACTTGATTGCGCATGGTCGCTGCGAGTTATAAATTATGAAAGTTCATTTTATAAAGCATCTTTTGTAAGTTAATATAAATATAGAGGCAGAAAAGCCTTCAAAAACCATGTATTAGATGCGAGTAATTAAATCAAAAGAAAAATAAAAATATTTCGAAACATTTAATAAAATATTTCAAAATACCTTCCGTTTTTTTTTTCTTCATCTTGATTTTTTTTTTAAACTAATATTTCGCTTGAACAAGCTTCCTCAGAGCCAAGACAAATAAAGGTATAACCTTTTTTTTTCCATAATTTACTTCCTGGTGTTGGTGAAGTGTCACGTCCGGTGTTGTGGACTATTGTTGAAAATGTCTGTTTTAAATAGAATAGAACTTGATTGCGCATGGTCGCTGCGAGTTATAAATTATGAAAGTTCATTTTATAAAGCATCTTTTGTAAGATAATATAAATATAGAGGCAGAAAAGCCTTCAAAAACCATGTATTAGATGCGAGTAATTAAATCAAAAGAAAAATAAAAATATTTCGAAACATTTAATAAAATATTTCAAAATACCTTCCGTTTTGTTTTTCTTCATCTTGATTTTTTTTTTAACTAATATTTCGCTTGAACAAGCTTCCTCAGAGCCAAGACAAATAAAGGTATAATGCTTTATAAAATGAACTTTCATAATTTATAACTCGCAGCGACCATGCGCAATCAAGTTCTATTCTATTTAAAACAGACATTTTCAACAATAGTCCACAACACAGGACGTGACACTTCACCAACACCAGGAAGTAAATTATGGAAAAAAAAAAAGGTTATACCTTTATTTGTCTTGGCTCTGAGGAAGCTTGTTCAAGCGAAATATTAGTTAAAAAAAAAAATCAAGATGAAGAAAAACAAAACGGAAGGTATTTTGAAATATTTTATTAAATGTTTCGAAATATTTTTATTTTTCTTTTGATTTAATTACTCGCATCTAATACATGGTTTTTGAAGGCTTTTCTGCCTCTATATTTATATTAACTTACAAAAGATGCTTTATAAAATGAACTTTCATAATTTATAACTCGCAGCGACCATGCGCAATCAAGTTCTATTCTATTTAAAACAGACATTTTCAACAATAGTCCACAACACCGGACGTGACACTTCACCAACACCAGGAAGTAAATTATGGAAAAAAAAAAGGTTATACCTTTATTTGTCTTGGCTCTGAGGAAGCTTGTTCAAGCGAAATATTAGTTTTTAAAAAAAATCAAGATGAAGAAAAAAAAAACGGAAGGTATTTTGAAATATTTTATTAAATGTTTCGAAATATTTTTATTTTTCTTTTGATTTAATTACTCGCATCTAATACATGGTTTTTGAAGGCTTTTCTGCCTCTATATTTATATTAACTTACAAAAGATGCTTTATAAAATGAACTTTCATAATTTATAACTCGCAGCGACCATGCGCAATCAAGTTCTATTCTATTTAAAACAGACATTTTCAACAATAGTCCACAACACCGGACGTGACACTTCACCAACACCAGGAAGTAAATTATGGAAAAAAAAAGGTTATACCTTTATTTGTCTTGGCTCTGAGGAAGCTTGTTCAAGCGAAATATTAGTTTTTAAAAAAAATCAAGATGAAGAAAAAAAAAACGGAAGGTATTTTGAAATATTTTATTAAATGTTTCGAAATATTTTTATTTTTCTTTTGATTTAATTACTCGCATCTAATACATGGTTTTTGAAGGCTTTTCTGCCTCTATATTTATATTAACTTACAAAAGATGCTTTATAAAATGAACTTTCATAATTTATAACTCGCAGCGACCATGCGCAATCAAGTTCTATTCTATTTAAAACAGACATTTTCAACAATAGTCCACAACACCGGACGTGACACTTCACCAACACCAGGAAGTAAATTATGGAAAAAAAAAAGGTTATACCTTTATTTGTCTTGGCTCTGAGGAAGCTTGTTCAAGCGAAATATTAGTTAAAAAAAAAAATCAAGATGAAGAAAAAAAAAACGGAAGGTATTTTGCAATATTTTATTAAATGTTTCGAAATATTTTTATTTTTCTTTTGATTTAATTACTCGCATCTAATACATGGTTTTTGAAGGCTTTTCTGCCTCTATATTTATATTAACTTACAAAAGATGCTTTATAAAATGAACTTTCATAATTTATAACTCGCAGCGACCATGCGCAATCAAGTTCTATTCTATTTAAAACAGACATTTTCAACAATAGTCCACAACACCGGACGTGACACTTCACCAACACCAGGAAGTAAATTATGGAAAAAAAAAAGGTTATACCTTTATTTGTCTTGGCTCTGAGGAAGCTTGTTCAAGCGAAATATTAGTTAAAAAAAAAAATCAAGATGAAGAAAAAAAAAACGGAAGGTATTTTGAAATATTTTATTAAATGTTTCGAAATATTTTTATTTTTCTTTTGATTTAATTACTCGCATCTAATACATGGTTTTTGAAGGCTTTTCTGTCTCTCTCTCTCTCTCTCTCTCTATATATATATATATATATATATATATATATATATATATATATATATATAAAGTACTCCAACAAAAAATAAAGCGTCAACTAATATCTTATAATTAGTGAAACATCCGGATAAAAACTGAAGCTCAATATACTGGATAGAGCATTAATATTATAATAAAAAATGAAATAATAAAATAAGGTGTCAATCAAATTTTATTATAATTCAAAGTTCATGCAAAGTATCTTAACGTCCTAAGCTCATCAGTTTTCAAAAATAATTCTTCTCCTCAGAGGACCATTACCGCAGTGGTATTACTACCGGTAATAAGATTACACTTTGAAAATATATAAAAATATAAACAAAAATACATAAAGATATATAACATCAAATATATCAACCCAAAAACATACTTTTTTGTTGAATCTATACAATCCATCCAAGTCATGCAATTTAAAAAACATAATCAAGAAAGATATCCAGAAGGTTGACTGAAGATTGATCCAGGTAATGAGTGACAGTCCAAATACGAGGAATTGAAAGAACCGAAAAAGTTGTCCAATCGTGAGATGCGTCAGCAATCGATGAAGTAAAAAGTATCCAATGTTTAAGTTGATTATTACAGCGATAAATAAATCAAATCAAACTTTTTAAAAACGTTCAATAAACTCACTTCAAATTCCAAACACTTGATCTGCGCAGTACAAATCAAAACAAAGTTCACTAGTAAATGGAGAATCCGTTAAATCCGAATTGAACAAATTTAAAACTGATTTGAATCAACAACCACCGTCATCACTTCCTCGGCGAATAAGGGTCCTGTTTGATTTGGCTCGCGGGAGAGCGAATACTTTCAAAATTTGATTATTTTTATTCGGCTCGGAGGAAGTGATGACGGTGGTTGTTGACTCAATTCAGTTTTAATTTTGTTCAATTCGGATTTAACGGATTCTCCGTGAACTTTTGATAATTGTTATCTTACTCTCAAATTACTGCTATTTGTTAGGTAATGGAAACGTGATGTGAACAGAAAGCCTCCTTCGCACAACACCATAATCAATCAAATATGCTACAAAGAGTCGTAAATTCCTTGCAAAAAAGAATGGAGCTATGCATGCAGAACGAAGGTAGAAAATTAAAAAATTTGCTGTACTTTTAAACTCCCATACATGTATTTGTTGAATAAACTTTCTGTTTTGTATTACCGTATTGTTTAACTTTAGAATTTCACAAATAAATAGCTAAGTGACTTATGAATCACGCTATATATATATATATATATATATATATATATATATATATATATATATATATATATATATATATGGGGTGGGTAAGGTGCACGATAAGTCGTGAAAATGAAATGCAGTGGTAGACAAAATGTGTGAAAAAAAGACATATATATATATATATATATATATATATATATATATATATATATATATATTAAGATTTGCCCGTGAATAAACGACTAGTTTTTAGTCTAATTTTTTCCCCAATTTTTCTGGTATATATCCCCACGCCTTGTCCCATAATTGTAACTAATTCTGACGGCGGTTGCAACATCAAAAACAAAACCTTTTCGTCTGTTGAAATTGGGGCGGAGCTACCGCATTGCCATGGGAATTTTCGGTTGATTCGGTGGGGGATGGATGGTCAGTTAATGTCGTTTCTGTCCGGGGACCAATAACAGATTTCTTTAAACAATGCGATTTGAAGTCGGGATTTATTTAAAAAAACAAAAACAAAATGGCGACGACGTTCTACTTGATCGCATTTGACGTTAAATTGTCATGACACGCGCGTGTTGATCGACGAAAGAAAAACACACGCGGTTTGAACGAACGTGGCGAGTCGATGGCCAGCTGGAATAAAACGGCTTTGAAAATGATGTGTGTGTATGTGTGTGTGTGTGTCCTTTACTTCAATGAAACTTACTGAAGCGAAAACTACCTCATGGATGATAGAATTGCGCCTTTCAAAGCCAGACCTCTGTGTTCAAATAACGAAACAATTACAATGTCCAAATACTGTTTTTATGGATGTTATCTTTTTATCTCATTGTAATTAAATAATGATAACAATACGACTACTACTACTATTACAACAACTACTAGTACTACGACTACTGATACTAATAATAATAATCATAATAACTGACTCGATGTAAAAAGAAAAGAAGGAGGAAAAAGGTTATTCAATATTAAAGACGGCGTGAACGATGCAATTAAAGGACCTCAGGAATACATCAGATAAAACACAGAGAGGCTGATTACAGCCGCCGAGGTAAACAATATAGAGAAAGATTAAATGGGAAACAATAAGCCGAAAAAAGAAAAGTGGGGAAAGGAGTAGCTACGTATATGATTTACAAGATTTCGAAATCGCGCGCGAAAACACGTAGACATCGCTACGGAAAGGGTACATGAACAGAGAAACAAAATCACTAGCGACAGACGAACAAAACAACACAATTAGAAGGAATTATATAAAAGCCAGGATAGATAAAACATCGGTAAAACGTAAATGTAGATTCTATGGACAAGGAGACGAAGTAGTATATCATATAATAAGTAAAATCAACAGACAGACACGACTGCGTTGGGAACATAAACGCCTGCATTTTGAACATGCTGACAAATTGTATAGACATAAGTGCTTAGTTATATGTTTGTTTTATTTAACACTATATTCGATATATTAGGAGTTAGCCTTGATGAAGTGAGTACTGACGTGGACTGACGACCTCGATGTATCAAGTTCGGATCCGGTAGGTTCCATAGCACCAATTTCAATAATCTTCATGTAGTTCTTTCCGTAAGCACATTATTCTAGAAAGAGCTGAAGAAACCAATACCAACAACCGAATCGAGCAGGTCAATACCATGCTTATTCATAAGAAGTTTTCTTTTTTAGGATGTGTTTTCTTGTAACTTTTTATGGGGGATATTTTCTTGTAACTCTTTTGATGGGATATTTCATTGTAACTTTTATGGGGGATATTTTATTGTAACTCTTTTTGGATGATATATTCTTGTCACTTTTTTTTAGGGGTACTTTCATGTAACTCTTTTCGGCGGATATTTTATTGAAATATTTTTGGAGGTATATATTCTTGTAACTCTTTTAAGGGGATATTTTCTTGTAACTTTTTATGGGTTATATTTTCTTGTAACTTTTTATGGGTTGTATTTTCTTGTAACTTTTTATGGGGGATATTTTCTTGTAACTCTTTGTGGGGGATATTTTCTTGTAACATTTTATGAGTTATATTTTCTTGTAACTTTCATGTGTTATATTTTCTTGTAACTTTTTATGGGTGATATTTTCTTGTAACTTTTTATGGGTTATATTTTCTTGTAACTTTTTGGGTTATATTTTCTTGTAACTTTTTATGGGGGATATTTTCTTGTAACTTTTTATGTGTTATATTTTCTTGTAACTTTTTATGGGTTATATTTTCTTGTAACTTTTTATGGGTTATATTTTCTTGTAACTTTTTATGGGGATATTTTCTTGTAACTTTTTATGGGTTATATTTTTTGTAACTTTTTTTTGGTTATATTTTCTTGTAACTTTTTGGGGTTATATTTTCTTGTAACTTTTTATGGTTGATATTTTCTTGTAACTTTTTATGGGTTATATTTTCTTGTAACTTTTTATGGGTGATATTTTCTTGTAACTTTTTATGGGTTATATTTTCTTGTAACTTTTTGGGGTTATATTTTCTTGTAACTTTTTGGGGTTATATTTTCTTGTAACTTTTTATGGTTGATATTTTCTTTGTGACCTTTTATGGGTTATATTTTCTTGTAACTTTTTGGGGTTATATTTTCTTGTAACTTTTTATGGTTGATATTTTCTTGTAACTTTTTATGGGTTATATTTTCTTGTAACTTTTTTTGAGTTATATTTTCTTGTAACTGTTTATGGGTTATATTTCCATGTAACTTTTTATGGGTTATATTTTCTTGTAACTTTTTGGGGTTATATTTTCTTGTAACTTTTTATGGTTGATATTTTCTTGTAACTTTTTATGGGTTATATTTTCTTGTAACTTTTTGGGGTTGATATTTTCTTGTAACTTTTTATGGGTTATATTTTCTTGTAACTTTTTGGGGTTATATTTTCTTGCAACTTTTTATGGTTGATATTTTCTTGTGACTTTTTATGGGTTATATTTTCTTGTAACTTTTTATGGGTTATATGTTCTTGTAACTTTTTGGGGTTATATATTCTTGTAACTTTTTATGGGTTATATTTTCTTGTAACTTTTTATGGGTTATATTTTCTTGTAACTTTTTATGGGTTATATTTTCTTGTAACTTTTATGGGTTATATTTTCTTGTAACTTTTTATGGTTGATATTATCTTGGAACACTTTCTAAGCAAATTAAAAAATCTTGTGCTACAAAACATTTTTTTTGGTGAATGTTTTTTTTTCAAGCAAATAAGGTGTATGGGCTTAAATTGAAAATCATATTAGTACAAAAAGAATATCGTAGAAAACATCTTGGAAATAAAAATACAAACAGACAAACTCATCCGAGGAAACAAGAAAGGAAATTATAACCTGCCAAATCGTTGATTCGGTAATGGTCTTTTAGCTTATATCCTTTACCTCTTTTTCATGGAAATCGCTCCAGACAAAGCACGAAGCCACTTGATGTAAGGAACTAAAAATACTACTTCAAAGTTAAAAACTAGCCAACGATAAGTGTTAGATGGATATATTCTGACCCAAACAGTCGCAATTCTTCTACCTTGTTCAGAAACATCTTTTATTGAATGTGACCTACAAAAACGCCCGCCAGCATTCCCCAGCATGGGCGCCTCAGACGATTAAGTAACCCTAACCCTAACACTGACCCTAACCAGGATAAGCGCACTCTGACCTACAAAAACTGTCCGAGCAGCCTGGCAAGGACGCCTCAGACAGTTAGCAATAAACTAACCCCTTCAAAGGGAGAAGGTAACACCTGACAGGGTGGACCTCTTAGGATTGCATGATGTTGTTCTAGCTTATATTTTTCTTCGTTGGCACATTTTAAACGTTATACACGAAAAGAAATACAATATCAGCTGTTGTTGACTTTCATTGCATTAAATGTTGAATTAAAATAAAAAAATAAAATAATATTGTGTAAGTTACGTATAGACGAAGAAACACGTGAAAAAGTCACATAATTTTGATTCATATAAGAATGAATAAAATGCGCGAATAAAGTGATGGGCTCTTTTAAAACTTCATGCTAAAATAGGAGGGTTCTTTTTATTTGAGTAATTATTTTTTTTAAATATAGTAACTGGCCGCTTATATCATATGAAAATTATTTTTCAGGATGAATAATCGACAACTTGTACTATTTGATGGACAGAAAATTTAAAGTAAATGTTATAATTAAAAATATGTCACCTAGTATAATTTCATACAATTAATTGCAGGAAATAGTAACTGGCCGCTTATATCATGTGAAAATTATTTTTCAGGATCAATAATCGACAACTTGTACTATTTGATGGACAGAAAATTTAAAGTAAATGTTATAATTAAAAATATGTCACCTAGTATAATTTCATACAATTAATTGCAGGAAATAGTAACTGGCCGCTTATATCATGTGAAAATTATTTTTCAGGATCAATAATCGACAACTTGTACTATTTGATGGACAGAAAATTTAAAGTAAATGTTATAATTAAAAATATGCCACCTAGTATAATTGCATACAATTAATTGCATGAAAATAGTAACTGGCCGCTTATATCATATGAAAATTATTTTTCAGGATCAATAATCGACAACTTGTACTATTTGATGGACAGAAAATTTAAAGTAAATGTTAAAATTAAAAATATGCCACCTAGTATAATTGCATACAATTAATTGCAGGAAATAGTAACTGGCCGCTTATATCATGTGAAAATTATTTTTCAGGATCAATAATCGACAACTTGTACTATTTGATGGACAGAAAATTTAAAGTAAATGTTATAATTAAAAATATGCCACCTAGTATAATTGCATACAATTAATTGCAGGAAATAGTAACTGGCCGCTTATATCATGTGAAAATTATTTTTCAGGATCAATAATCGACAACTTGTACTATTTGATGGACAGAAAATTTAAAGTAAATGTTATAATTAAAAATATGCCACCTAGTATAATTGCATACAATTAATTGCAGGAAATAGTAACTGGCCGCTTATATCATATGAAAATTATTTTTCAGGATCAATAATCGACAACTTGTACTATTTGATGGACAGAAAATTTAAAGTAAATGTTATAATTAAAAATATGCCACCTAGTATAATTGCATACAATTAATTGCAGGAAATAGTAACTGGCCGCTTATATCATATGAAAATTATTTTTCAGGATCAATAATCGACAACTTGTACTATTTGATGGACAGAAAATTTAAAGTAAATGTTATAATTAAAAATATGCCACCTAGTATAATTGCATACAATTAATTGCAGGAAATAGTAACTGGCCGCTTATATCATGTGAAAATTATTTTTCAGGATCAATAATCGACAACTTGTACTATTTGATGGACAGAAAATTTAAAGTAAATGTTATAATTAAAAATATGCCACCTAGTATAATTGCATACAATTAATTGCAGGAAATAGTAACTGGCCGCTCATATCATATGAAAATTATTTTTCAGGATCAATAATCGACAACTTGTACTATTTGATGGACAGAAAATTTAAAGTAAATGTTAAAATTAAAAATATGCCACCTAGTATAATTGCATACAATTAATTGCAGGAAATAGTAACTGGCCGCTTATATCATGTGAAAATTATTTTTCAGGATCAATAATCGACAACTTGTACTATTTGATGGACAGAAAATTTAAAGTAAATGTTATAATTAAAAATATACCACCTAGTATAATTGCATACAATTAATTGCAGGAAATAGTAACTGGCCGCTTATATCATGTGAAAATTATTTTTCAGGATCAATAATCGACAACTTGTACTATTTGATGGACAGAAAATTTAAAGTAAATGTTATAATTAAAAATATGCCACCTAGTATAATTGCATACAATTAATTGCAGGAAATAGTAACTGGCCGCTTATATCATATGAAAATTATTTTTCAGGATCAATAATCGACAACTTGTACTATTTGATGGACAGAAAATTTAAAGTAAATGTTATAATTAAAAATATGCCACCTAGTATAATTGCATACAATTAATTGCAGGAAATAGTAACTGGCCGCTTATATCATATGAAAATTATTTTTCAGGATCAATAATCGACAACTTGTACTATTTGATGGACAGAAAATTTAAAGTAAATGTTATAATTAAAAATATGCCACCTAGTATAATTGCATACAATTAATTGCAGGAAATAGTAACTGGCCGCTTATATCATGTGAAAATTATTTTTCAGGATCAATAATCGACAACTTGTACTATTTGATGGACAGAAAATTTAAAGTAAATGTTATAATTAAAAATATGCCACCTAGTATAATTGCATACAATTAATTGCAGGAAATAGTAACTGGCCGCTTATATCATATGAAAATTATTTTTCAGGATCAATAATCGACAACTTGTACTATTTGATGGACAGAAAATTTAAAGTAAATGTTATAATTAAAAATATGCCACCTAGTATAATTGCATACAATTAATTGCAGGAAATAGTAACTGGCCGCTTATATCATGTGAAAATTATTTTTCAGGATCAATAATCGACAACTTGTCCTATTTGATGGACAGAAAATTTAAAGTAAATGTTATAATTAAAAATATGCCACCTAGTATAATTGCATACAATTAATTGCAGGAAATAGTAACTGGCCGCTTATATCATGTGAAAATTATTTTTCAGGATCAATAATCGACAATTGTACTATTTGATGGACAGAAAATTTAAAGTAAATGTTATAATTAAAAATATGCCACCTAGTATAATTGCATACAATTAATTGCAGGAAATAGTAACTGGCCGCTTATATCATATGAAAATTATTTTTCAGGATCAATAATCGACAACTTGTACTATTTGATGGACAGAAAATTTAAAGTAAATGTTATAATTAAAAATATGCCACCTAGTATAATTGCATACAATTAATTGCAGGAAATAGTAACTGGCCGCTTATATCATGTGAAAATTATTTTTCAGGATCAATAATCGACAACTTTTCCTATTTGATGGACAGAAAATTTAAAGTAAATGTTATAATTAAAAATATGCCACCTAGTATAATTGCATACAATTAATTGCAGGAAATAGTAACTGGCCGCTTATATCATATGAAAATTATTTTTCAGTATGAATAATCGACAACTTGTACTATTTGATGGACACAAAATTTAAAGTAAATGTTATAATTAAAAATATGTCACTTAGTATAATTTCATACAATTAATTGCAGGAAATAGTAACTGGCCGCTTATATCATATGAAAATTATTTTTCAGGATCAATAATCGACAACTTGTACTATTTGATGGACAGAAAATTTAAAGTAAATGTTATAATTAAAAATATGCCACCTAGTATAATTGCATACAATTAATTGCAGGAAATAGTAACTGGCCGCTTATATCATATGAAAATTATTTTTCAGGATCAATAATCGACAACTTGTACTATTTGATGGACAGAAAATTTAAAGTAAATGTTATAATTAAAAATATGCCACCTAGTATAATTGCATACAATTAATTGCAGGAAATAGTAACTGGCCGCTTATATCATATGAAAATTATTTTTCAGGATCAATAATCGACAACTTGTACTATTTGATGGACAGAAAATTTAAAGTAAATGTTATAATTAAAAATATGTCACCTAGTATAATTGCATACAATTAATTGCAGGAAATAGTAACTGGCCGCTTATATCATATGAAAATTATTTTTCAGGATCAATAATCGACAACTTGTCCTATTTGATGGACAGAAAATTTAAAGTAAATGTTATAATTAAAAATATGTCACCTAGTATAATTGCATACAATTAATTGCAGGAAATAGTTTGATGTTTATTGAAAACAAATAAAACTGTTTATCTGCAAGCCGAAAAAATATATAATAATGTACATTTTGTGTTACAAATGCAGACGCATCTTATTAGGTGATTATTTAAAAAATGTCACCATTGTAATAATCTTCTTAGTCGGAATAGGTAGGGTTTTTTTTTCATAGAAACTGAAGCGAAAGACATTTTGGTATCGTAAAGAACATGCTGGAATTAAAAAAAAAAGCCGAAGTAACTAGGCAGAACAAAACATTTGTCAGATGCAACGCTATAGCAGTCTAACTCCGAGAATACAACTGGCTTTTCTTTATACAGTGTAACCCGGATATAAGAGCACCGGATATAAGAGAAACCCGAATATAAGAGACATTGTCTCTGGTCCCAAATTAAAGCCTGTGTTAATGTCTATAAATTAGACCCGGATATAAGGGACCCGGATATAAGAGAAACCCGGCTATAAGATACTTCTTCTCCGGTCCCGTCTTCCCCAATATAAGAGAGTTCGTTTTGAGTGACAGTGTGATGTCGTAAATCAGTCAAAAGACGTTGCTAAATTATCTCACCTCATTGGTGAGTCTTTCTATAACTTTCACTATAGCCATATCTATTAGCAGCTGTGTAGCCTCCATTATTGGAGAGGGGTAAGCTCCTGCCAGTCACATGGTAACTATATATGTAGACAACAGACCAAAAATACAAAAACGAATATACATTCAACCCGTTCTCGTTATGTATGTGTTTGTTTTTGTGAAACTATGAAAATCTATGAGATTTGCATGAAAGTAAATATCAATTTGCAAATCCATAATTTAACACTGTCTGGCATTGTTCTCAAATAAATCACAATTTTTGATCTAAAAACGAGTGGATATTCTAAAGATACGTCCATTCAATTTGATATTCTTAAGATACGTCCATTCAATCTGGGCGTTTAGAGACGTAACTTTATTTTTAAAATTAAATGTGACAAACCAACAAAACACGTTATTTCAAACTAAGGCGTGACACGTATAAAAGAATTTCATTTTAAATTTGAGCTTGACAGACAGAAGAAAATGCTATTTAATACTTAAGCGTGACAAACCATAAAATTATATATTAAATACCAAGCATGACAGACCGATGAAAATGCTATTTCAAAGTTACGCGAGACAGGCACACAAAGCACGTTATTTCACACTTAAGCTTGACACACATAAGAGAATGCTTAAAATAGCGTGACACATCAATTAGAATGTGTTTTTCAAATGTAACTGTGACAATGATAGTTGGGCGCAGATAATCCGTCCTTTTAACGATTTCATTCTTGTTGTATAAATCAAATGATTATATTGCTGACATAGTTTTTCTCGATATCTTTTTAGTAAGAATTCTTTCTTGAAAGACATCCAGTATTTACAGGAGGAAGATCGTGAAGGTTGCCAAGATCTTAAGTGAAAATGTTTCTGTGGAACGAACTGGATTCGAACTTGGCACACTCATGTTGTCAGTTCGTGTCGTTAACCAATTAGCCAACGATGATGAAAATTCTATTACAAACCGAATCATCAGTCTAACAAAACAGCTACTTAAAAGGACGTAAAATGCATTGATATGTCTATTACGAAAATGTTAATATAATAAGCAATGCGCTCAACACAACTGACTATCTCTAGTTCTCTCTTTCGCTCTTCTGTCAAAAAGCGATCATAATTGCAGTCGCTGTGATTAGCAAAGATGATCCTTGGGCGCGTTTAAAATGAGATGCATCCGTTCAATCTGACGTTAAACGAATAATATTACATTTAAAACTGAGTCGTGCCACTCCGAACGATAGACAGATGAAGCCTCACTCGGAGATGTGTAGACATTTTGAAAGAAAAAAAGAATAGATTCTTTTCATTGAAATGCGGAAAGCTCAAATACTTCAAAAACGAATCTTCCAAAGAAACGATTCGTCACTCTTCTGCGCAGACTCGAAATGATGTCATCAAAATTAGCCAATCAAATAGAAATAAATGTGCATTTAAACTTGCCGACATGAAAAGACCGCAATATGAATAACCTTCCAACCATAAATTTGGTATATCCTGTAGTCAGATCAGGGCCCGCTGGGGTCCGGCCATTAGTCATTATTTACTGGTCGGTAGATGGGAATGAAGGCCTTTCTAATGGATATTAATGCTTGTAGCCAGTGACTGTTTAAGGCCCAAAGGAGCATCTCTCACTTGCTGGCATTCAAATATCAGGGGATTTTCTTGGCCCCTAATCCAGTTTTAATATCTTCCAGCCTTTATTGTTTTTAATAAGCCACAGGATCACACGGAACCATTTTGACTGGGAATAGCAGTTCAGCCTTTTCGTTATTATTAATTGCACAAATAAACAGACAACGTTTTATTGAGATAATCATAGACTGTTGTAAAATGTGTCTTTACACACACATACACATACACACACACACACACACACACACACACACACACATATATATATATATATATATATATACAAGCAAATATTTTCTTTTGGTCTTTGTTCTAATCAATAAAACAAAGCAAAGAATAAATATTATGAATTATTTTCTTGATGTTGGCATTGATGCATGTATGCAGAAATAAAAAATATTCGTCATATATATATATATATATATATATATATATATATATGTGTGTGTGTGTATATATATATACATATATATATGTATATATATATATATATGTACATATATATATATATATGGTCAAACAAAGTTAATACTTATAGTGCTATAATTTATTCTACTTCGGTGGCAAGTTTATTAGCACAATTGATTGAGTACTTCGCTGCAGGTTGCATTTGTATGTGTCTGGTCGTTTGGGTTTCGATTCTCGGCATTGATTTACTTTGTACGTCTAGGTATCCTGTTGTGGATGATCATACATATAAGTAATAATTCTAAAAATGTTCTGAATTTGTTTTTAAAAAAACGTCTTTATCTAGATAATTGTCTGGCATTTTCAAAACGCACATTTTTCTAGAAATAAATCTTCTATGTTTTTCAAACGTCTTCCTCAGTGCATATTTATCTTCAATCACATTAATTATTAAATTATGAATCTGAATATGTCGTCTTATTTAATAAAAGTGAGTAGAAAAAAGTCATGAAGTAAAATTTGATCAAGTCAATAAGGAAGGAATATAGTATTAAGGCAAGTGAAACAATAGACCCATTGCGTAACGGATAAAGTCTTGTCTCCTACACAAACTTCAGGGTTATGGTATTGATGGTGAGGTTCTTGACATTATTAGGTTTTTTCTTTCTGATCGAAGCTTGCGAGTAACTTTTGACGGTGTCTCTTCATTCTCTTTTCCCATTACTGCTGTTTCTCAGGGCTCTATTCTAGACCCTACACTGTTTCTTCTCTATATAAATGATTTTCCGGATAATATTATTCAGAAAATTAACATCTATACTGATAATACCACTCTCTATTCTGGTGTAGCTTCATCGCGGTAATGGTCCTCTGAGGAGAAGATTTTCTTTGAAAACTCATGAGTTAAGGACGCTATATCATTCCTTGTTTTTGAACTTTAATAAAATCTGATTAATTTCGCATTTTATTATGTCATTCACTGATATATATATATATATATATATATATATATATATATATATATATATATATATATATATATATATAGTCTAAAGAAGCTTTGAGGCATTTTAAACAAATGAAAAAAAAAGAAAATGCAGTTTAAATTCCCAGAGAAACACACTAAATCCAAGATATCGCAGACTTAGTATTCGTTGGAAAATTCATAAATAAAAAAGGGGGATTCAAGTATCTAACAGTAAAACAAAAATAGGGGACCTTAACTTAAGCGTGAAATATTAAAACGGGGATCATCAGCTGTTTACCATGTAACTGTTTCGGAGATTTAAAAACAGGACAGTTATTATATTCATGGCTCTCCAATGGTACTGATCAAACGACCATTTCTCCAATAATCAAGTGTATAAATAATTCAGCTTAAATTTCACTAATATATACATAAATAAATAAATAAACAAACAAATAAATAATAATAATAATAACAATATATTACTTTTAAGATAACAGTGTGATATGGTAATTTGCATAACAAATAACATTAATTACAACAACAATAATAATACTATCAAAACACAACACCCAAGAACCATTCTGCAATATGGTAGCTAGCTATAAAATTATATAGGAATAAATGTTGCATTGAAAAAAAAGCTTAAGTACCTTAGGTACAAGAAGGCAAGTAGATAAGAGGAAGGAAACCTAGCCATACAGATCTAAACATCCAATATATAGACTAAAGAAGCTTTGAGCTATTTTAAACTAATGAAAAAAAAAAGAAAATGAAGTTTAAATTCTATTGGATTTACTTCATTTTTAGACTTTTTCACGAAAAACCCTTCTATTCCATCTTTAAATCTCTTTTCACTGGACACCTTATCAATGGACATTCACCAACTGGACAGACCCTATATTTTCTTACACGCACACTCTCACTCTCCATTACTTAATATTTTTTCAAATTTTGAATTTTGGCTTTTCCACTGCCAACTTATCCATCTATGTAATTCCTCTGGTGATAAGATTTTATTCTTTGAAAAGCCTTGGCTTGAGGAAAGAATAATAAACATGTTTTACCGTGTACACCTTGTATTGAACAATCGAAGTTAAAATAGATTTGTCATTCGTACATGTGTATCCTTCTTCTTTCATTCATCTTTATATATATATATATATATATATATATATATATATATATATATATATATATATATATATATATTTGTTTGAGTTGTGCTCTGGGTAGATGTGAGTTTATCTGTACCACTCTCACTCAGTTCATGCTTCCAAAGAAAGTGCAGCTCATAGCTGATTTGAGTTTTACATTCATGTTAAACTGGTGGTTAGGTCCCCCCGTCTGGTTATGGCCTTTTTGCGCATTAGCAGGTATGGTTCTCTCTTTGTCATCCCCCATGGTAAAACAAATATGTGTCCGTGGGGCTTTTCTCATCCTTTCCCCTACACAATTCTTGTGCGAATGTGTGGCTCACATGTATTTGCCTCTCTTGCCATATGAAATGGTACCAGCGTTAACAGCGCTGACCCCTTTTTCATTGTAACCTACCATTGAGCTAGCCTCATCGCCAGATACGGCGAGAAGCTGTACCAACAAAGTGTGTATGCAAGTGCGTATTTATCTATTTTAAAAACCTGTCTCTATCCGTTGTGAAAGTGTTTGCAAGTGTCGGATTTATGGCGCACAATGTTAAATTCGAATAGTATTGCTGACCGCGTGTCTTCTCTGTGTGACTGGGAACGACAAAGATTTTAACCAATAAATCAAGCAACCAATGGACATTTGAATCGACGGTGGAAAATTATTAACAAAGATTGAGCACGATTGACCGAGAGTGCATTCGGTCAAGAGTAAATCTGGACACCGTTGACTCTCCCTCTCCACACTTACCAAACGGAGAAGAAAGTATGCATTGGAAGAGATTTGTTTGCTCAATGATTCCTCCCACCCGATTCCTTCAACAACTCCTCTTTGCCCCCACCTCTGTTCCGAAGCAATCGGTTGTGACCAGAAGTAAATCGCATGGTTACATTTCAACATGGCATTGGTAAAAGTATCCCAGTGGTTGGGCAATTGGTTTTTCTCCCGGCCGCGAATGTCCATTTGCCAACGACTCGCGTTCCCGCTTGTTGCGTGTGTATCTCTGATGTTAAGCATCCACTGGACCGAAGGATTTGGACGATAAAGCCGTTGGGAGTAGGAGACTGAGAAGTTGGTTGGTGCTTGATAGGAGAGACGACGATCATGGAATCGATCGTTGATGTCCGCCTGGGTGGAGAGAAAACCGATCGAGGTTAATTCCTAATAGATATCATCAGGTTCTCTTTGATGACAACCGAGCATAAAACGAACAGTCGGTCTGTAACGCTTAACTTTGATACAGCAGTTCTGTTGGTCTGTCACGTTTAAGTTTGAACTATCATGTCCGCTGGTCTGCCAGGTTTAAATTTTAAATAGCATTTCCGATGGTGTACAAGACTTAAGTTTGAAATAGCAGTTCCGTTGGTCTGTCCCACTTGAGTTTGAAATAGGATTTCCGATGGGCTGCCAGGTTTAGGTTTAAAATAGCATTTCCGATAGTCTGTCACACTTCTGTTTGAAACAGATTTTCCGTCGGTAAGTTACGCTTAAATTTAATATAATATCGGTCTGTTAAGTTTGTGTTAGTTGTCGGTCTGTCACGCTTAGGTGTGAAATACCATTTTAATCGCTAAACGCGCTGATTGAATGGACGCATCTTAAGAATGGCCTTCCTTGTTATCAAATACGCATGCGCGACGTCTAGTTCAGCTAGTAAGGCCGAAATCAATCGGTGATGTCCGTTTGGAGAGGGAACTGATCAAGGTTAATGTTTTAATAGATATGATCAGATGTTCTTTTCGATGGTTCTTCGATGGTAGAAATGGTAAACGGTGCCATAACGTTTTCCGGTTCATAGGGGCCCTGTGCTGCGATTCTACACAGTTTTTCGTACCAATTTTCACTCATGAAGCTCGGGTAGACTCGTGGCATAAGGTTTTGTAATAGAACCCCGCCCAAAATGTCCTCGCCGCACGTTATCAAATACACATGCTATGTGTATTTGATAAGAAGGTGGAATCCATTCATGTCATTTAGTATTTGCATGAAAAGATCGTTTCTATTATATTACTACCCCAACATTAACTCACACAGATAGCTGCCCACTGTTCCGCGATGCGTTCTACGATGGCGTTTATTCTGCATTTTGTAGAGCCTAACCCGAATCCTAACCAAACTTAACTTACGCTAACCATAACAATGACCTAACTTTACTCATAAACCGACGTATGAACTCACAAAAGCAGGTCAAGGGCATGTGTGCGCACTATGCATATCTGGCGGGGTTATTTGTTTTCTTTTGCAAAACTCATTTTTCCTTTCATAAAAGACCGAGGTTTTCTATTTACCTACCAAAGGTTCCGCAGAGCGGGATGAAACCTATGACCAACTAAAATCTCTTTATTGCATTTAAACCGTTTGGCCCGCTTGTCTCGGCTTGCCCCCTTTTAAATACAGTCCGAGCTGAAAAAAGCCGACGAAGAAAACACAGATGAAGATAGAACAAGAATTGATTGGGATGCAAGTATTTCCGTCCGTCACTAAAGATGTTCAGGTCGTTTCAAATACATATATTGAAACGTTAAACTCGACTGATTTACCTCTCTTATCTTAAACAATGGATTTATGTTGAATATGTTAACTAACTATATCTACCTAGTGGTGACCAGTATACAGTAATGTAATATCAGTTTGTTTGTTTTTGTTTTTTTAGTCATATAGAAAAGTAATTAACATTTTATTTTTATTGTCTGTTTATTTTAATGTATATAATATTAAGACTAATATTTGAAAACTAATAATGTGTAAGTTGCGTATAGACGAGAAACACACACATACACAGAAACACGCGAAGTAGTCCCGTAATTATACTAATATAGACATGAGGAAAGGGCATACTCTAAGGAAGATAACTCCCTTTTTAACATACAAGTAAAAAAATAAGAGTTATGTCACTTAAAATATCATGACGCAGCTTTTAGGTCATCATTTTAATTTGTTTTCATTGTAACAATCTTTCTCGATGGAATAGTTATTTATTTTTTCAAAGAAACCTTAGCGAAATATTTTTTTGTCTTACAACGAACATGGTAGAAGGAAAATTAAGAAGCATTGGCTAGTCATTATCAAATATCAATATAACGGGTACATTACTATTTAGGTCTAACTTTGAAAGTCCGACTGACTTAATGTTATATATTACTAGCAGGAAACCTCGATGTTGCCTGAGATTGAATGAGGATCACTACTATGTAATTTTTCACTATGCTCATAACACCATATTACTTTCTTTGTTTTTACTAACCATCCTCCTATAGTTTAGCCCCTAATATAGTCGGAAGAAGCTGAAATGTTGAAAAACTCTATGAATTAGTGTCTTATATATATGGTTTAATGTTAATTAAACTCGGATATACGTAATTAATGTTTTAAGGAGGTTCCGTCCCAATGGGTTCCTTACAAATAAGGACTCGTAGAGGATAACTTAGAGATCCGGGACAACTTCCATTGTCTTCGCCGGATAATTTTATACTAGGATAATAGAAAATGTGTGTCGGTTAAATTGATTCACGAAAGCATCGTATTTCAATTACAAAAGACAAGTTTAATATTTAGCACTTACATAGAACTTAAAGATATATTTATTTCAAGATTTAGTATTATAGCATTTTATAATAATTTATACCAAAAGCAAGAATTTCGGATTTACAATTGTTCAAAAACATGTATAGTAAACAGAAAATGCAGGTAGTTTACAATTTAAAAAAAAAAAACAGATTCTTATCGTCAGAATCATGGAACAAAAATGTAAACTTGAAATTGAAATTCGTAAACTGGGGAGATTAAGGCTCGAATAAAAAACCATAGTCAATTTAGAAACCTGTCCATAATTCACTACAAAAGTCTCGAGAGCATGTTTTAACAACAAAAACTCCGGATGTAATTAAAAATAAATTTGAAGAAACAAAAAAGAAAAAAAAGAAAAAAAAAGAAAAATCGGTTTGTTACCGCTTCCATATCGAGCAACGAGTTCCGAAAGGGAGAATAAGTGGGTAAAAGTAATTATAGTAAAAATAATACAATGCAAGGGGGGATAATTCAGTTTAACCTAGACGATGTTTTTTCCTAGTTAATTAAATGTATGCGTGTGTTAACTATATAATGTAAATTTATAAGTGTGGCAGAGAACGATTTCAATAAAAGAAAAATATAGATATAACATATAGTATCTTATTCCATATATGTACACGATATATAAAAACGACATTTTTTTTAAATTTCAAATTTAAGTGATTGAAAACATGAAAGATATAAATTTAAATATAAAATATAAGCGTAAAAACATAAAACATATATTTTAAAAACTCAAAAACTCGCAAGGATCACTTCTGAAAGTAACGCAAATAAATAGTATATTTCTTTTCTTAGAAGAGTTTCTATTTTCCAAGACTTCAAAATATCGTAGAAGAGTATCTATTTTCCAAGACTTCAAAATAACGTAGAAGAGTTTCTATTTTCCAAGACTTCCAAATAACGTAGAAGAGTATCTATTTAACAAGACTTCCAAATATCGTAGAAGAGTTTCTATTTTCCAAGACTTCAAAATAACGTAGAAGAGTTTCTATTTTCCAAGACTTCAAAATAACGTAGAAGAGTTTGTATTTTCCAAGACTTCAAAATAACGTAGAAGAGTTTCTATTTTCCAAGACTTCAAAATAACGTAGAAGGGTTTCTATTTTCCAAGACTTCAAAATAACGTAGAAGAGTATCTATTTTCCAAGACTTCAAAATAACGTAGAAGAGTTTCTATTTTCCAAGACTTCAAAATAACGTAGAAGAGTTTCTATTTTCCAAGACTTCAAAATAACGTAGAAGAGTTTCTATTTTCCAAGACTTCAAAATAACGTAGAAGAGTTTCTATTTTACAAGACTTCAAAATAACGTAGAAGAGTTTCTATTTTCCAAGACTTCAAAATAACGTAGAAGAGTTTCTATTTTCCAAGACTTCAAAATAACGTAGAAGAGTTTCTATTTTCCAAGACTTCAAAATAACGTCTGACACCATTTATGGGTTATAATCAGATTATCAAAAGACATATACGTTACAATGGAGGACATCTATTTAGACGATCCTAAACTATAAATAATATAGAGACTTAAAGTGAAGTTAACCGGAATCTGGTTAGTTGATGGTAACATTTAATCAATTTAATTAATACTAATTAATTATTAAAGTTTAGTATAGCGGTAGTTTTATTATTATTGTTTTTTTTTTTACTATTTAAAAAAATATTTGAATTAATTAAGTCCGTTCAGATTAATCCAAATTAAATGCATACATCATGATGATGATGATGATGATGATGATGATGATGATGATGATGATGATGATGAAGACGACGACGACGACGATGATGATGATGATGATGATGATGATGATGATGAAGACGACGACGACGACGATGGTGGTGATGATTATGGTGATGATTATGATGATGATGATGATGATGATGATGATGATGATGATGATGATGATGATGATGATCATGATGATCATCATGATGATCATCATGCTGATGATATTCTTACTATTGATATTTTACTTTCTTTTTTCTTGTTTCTGAATTCATGTATAACATTTTTTTTAATATTATAGCGTCAATATTTTACTGGCGTCAATTTACTGAATTTGGATTCGTATCTGATAAATCATAAAACATTAGAGATAATTGCAAAGTATTAACAAATAAAGTGGGGCAGATATGGATGTACTATTAAACATATGAAATCAACCAAATTTATAACTGTAAATTAAAGTTAGTAATTACCCTATTGTGAGAGTAAAGCATCTAAAAGGGAATAAAAATGATGAAGAACGAAAATAAAAAGTATTAGATAATAAAACGATTTAGATAAAATTAGAATTAAGTAAAACACCTACACTGCTCTAAATGATAGGCCTAGTCCAACTCAGATCACATAAAGTTTTAAAAAAGCAAACAAATATATTAAGTTTCAATCATTAATGTAATTTATAAAATAAGCAATATCATGCGTAATAATTGAAATACCATATGAGTATTTATTTACCTCATAACCAGGAGGTTATGCACAAGGCCAGTTTTATCTTACTCCCACAGGTAAGATGTGACCCAAGGTCGGGTCGGGAAAGTGGGGCTTTAAAAGCCAGCGCCTGAGAAGGTGAGCACTCTGCCCATTAAAAATTACCTGGGCAGCCCCGTCAGCATTCCCCGGTAGGGGCGCCTCAGGCAGTAAGCAATAAACTTACTCCTCCCCAAAGAAGGGAGGCAAAGCCTGGGAGGGTGCACCTCTTAGAACTGCACAGGACAGACCCATAGACCGGCGTAAATCAAGCCCCAAGGCGAAGACAATACCAGGTGGGGTGCAGTATCCATCGGAACAGATACTACACTTGATCTTGGCCAAAATACCATATGAGTATGTTGATACAATGTTAACTTTCTTCTATGCGTACATGAGTAGGTTATTTCGGATTTTCTATTTAGAAGTTTTCAGATTCGTAAAATAGGCAGGTTATTAATCCGGGTTTATATGATGAAACTATCTTAAGAATCGACTCTTCAATTCTGTAGGGTAATTGTCTACGTTTAAGGTCCTAAATATATTTAGAGAGTTAGGGAGAATAACGATTGGGAAAATAATTTGTTGTCTCTTCACATCGTTTGCTCAAACAATGGGGAGGTGGGTCATCGCAAAATAGATAGAGAATGGCGTCGGTGCAAGAATGTCACTTTCCTTAACTCTGTTATTGATGGCTATTGGTTCACAGAGTGCATCGCCGAAACGGAAGCGAGCTTTCATATCCTGCTGAAGTTGTTTGAGCATTTTTACGAATCGTGGTTGGCATCCAATTTTACCGAGGATTGTTAAGAGTGCTGCTCTTTTAACAGTGTCGAAAGCTTTCGTCTTGTTCACAAAAAATCTGATAGATTGCAACCCGCTGTTCGATGCATTCGTCTTGAAGTTGTCGTATAGAAAAGATAATATCCATTGTGCCTCAACCGGATCTAACGCCGCCCGGCCATTCCAGGGTAACAGAGGGATACACTCACATAGTGAGCAGGTCAAACAAAAGCCTTGCGAAGACCTTAACCACAGCCTCAAGAAGGCTTACCTCTTGATAATTGTAACAGGCTGATTTAGGTCCTATTCCCTTGTATAGCGAGATCAAAGTTGCGTTGATTTAGTCTTGATGTACAGAGGCACTACAACTAATACCAAGTGATGGCCTTCTGCAGCGATCTTGTCATCAGCACTCTAAAGGGAGGTCATCAGAACCAGGTGTTTTCTTCCGATACTAATTTCCTTAATTGTATTACTATCTCAGAGAAGGACGGGGTAGTCGATCATCACTTGGTTGATAAGCTTCTGTGGCAAATTGTTGATGACCTCTTCATCAACCGTTGACGTATTATATAATAGATTCATAAAATGCTCAGTCCATTTTATCTCCGGGGCCTTTGTGGAGAAGGGATCCGTCGGGATATATAAATGGTACAATAGATGATGACTGGGACCCGAAAACATACCTAATAAAGTGGTGCATAGTTTTGACATCTTTCCTATCATAGACCTTCTGTGTTCTTTCATAAATATCCAGCCACCACTGGTTCTTCATTTAAAAGTATACTGCGTTGGAGTGCTGACTTAGCATTCTTGAAATCTAGATGTACACAGACACGGTCTTCTGCGATGCGCTGAGGTATCGCTAGTACAGTTTGCTTTTCTCTTCCAGAGGCTTTCCAGAAACATATACATTTATATTCCAGAAACACACACACACACACATATATATATATATATATATATATATATATATATATATATATATAGTATTTTTATTGTTATTTTTATTATTGTTATCATTATAATAATTGTTATGATTATTATGCTTACCATTGTTATCATTATTATTATTATAGCTATCATTATTATTATTACCATTATTAATATTATTAGTGTGATTGCAACCACTAATTTTACTATTATTAATAAAATTATTCTTATTATCATATTTACAATCACTATGATTAATATTATTGCTATCTTCTTCTTTATTATTATTATTTTTTTCATCATTATTATTATTATTATTATTATTATCTTCTAATATTTCCTGATTATTTTATTTTTATCCAACTATTACTTATTATTAATTATTATAGATTATTATTGATTACTATTATTATTGTTATTATTATTATTATTATTATTATTATTATTATTATTATTATTATTATTATTATTATTTATCAATATCATTACTTGCCATTTCTACATTATTACCGATATTATTATTATTATTATTATTATTATTATTATTATTATTATTATTATTATTATTAATATTATCATTATTATTATTATTATTATTATTAATATTATCATTATTATTATTATTATTATTATTATTAATATTATTATTATTATTATTATTATTATTATTAATATTATCATTATTATTACAACTTATTGTGTAAAGTAAATTAATTTGTTTAATTTATTGGTCCCCCGATTTATAAAATCGAGGGGACTTATGTTTTGAGGCATGTCCGTCCGTCCGTCCGGATTTTTCTCCGCAACCATCCATTGAATTTCTCTGAAATTTTGCATGAAGTTGTAACTTTGGTCAGGTTAGAAAGTGACATTCTCCGATTTTTGCCAAATGCCCCAAATTGCCCCAATTTATTGCATTTTACACTCGCCACATCGAGTCACATACAGAGGGGAACCACGCACGCGCGGCTTGTTAATTAATGATAATTAGATAAGTTTTTAAAAACAGTTAAAACTAAGAATTAAAAAAAAAATCAGTAGCCCAATGTATTAACGACCCCTACCCCCAATATATATATATAAATCTCCAGAAACAAACGACTGAATTTCCATCCCAGCTTGAGGTACTAGCTGGTCTAGCCGCACCGAAGAGCTGTGCTACAATGAAATAGTCTGTATGTAGATAACTATATGCCCCCTTTTTGGGTAGAGCTTTCGTACGGAAATCGCCAACTACCACTAGCTTTTAAGGCATTGCTCATTGGCTAAAACAATTCGAGCTCTTCGGCACTTGACAATGTTTACATTAAATTGAGATTTCGCTTACATTCAGCCAGTGTCATGTGATAGCGCCTCAGCTCGACGGTTAAGTTTCGATCCTGGCTTTGCCTAGCCACATTGAAGACCTGTGATACAGCGAAATAGTATGAACATGATGACTATATATATATATATATATATATATATATATACAGGGTGGGCCAAAATAAGGGTCCTATCTTTAAATTTGAATAACTTGAATTTGAATAACTTCCACAAAATAAAAGTTAAACTCACCAAACTTTATGTGTGTGTAGACTGACCCTTCCGAGATTTTTTGAAATAAACAAAACAAATTTTAGCCGAAAAACACTTCTTAAAACTTACAAAAACTAAAGTATTGTTTTTTACACTGTTTTGAGTTTTTTAAGCAAAAATAATGTTTTCTAAATGAGGGTACGTTCCTTAGGGCTAATACGGCTCATGCTTGCTTCGGAAGGGGTCCTTTACTTATTCTAAAAAAAAAAAATTAAAAAAAATCAATAAATAAAAAAGTTATGAATTTTTAAAAATAGGACCCTTATTTTTGCCCACCCTGTATATATATATATATATCACGATTCAGACCAAGGTCAACAGTTTAACGTTTTGTCTGAACGCCTAGGACCCCGCGGCCAATAAAACAGCTACGCTGAAAGACAAGAATTAAGATCTATTTATGTCTAAGCAACCGGACACATCAATAAAGCTGTCAGAAACAGTGTTCAACGACACACTAGGCCGGAACTTAGCATTAAGCATTTGAATTACAGCCTAATTATAATTCTCTTAAAGCATTTGCATTAAATGCTCTAAAACATATTACGATAAATATTATTAAATTCTTATCCAAATGACATGTGTTTCATACTATTCCGGGAATCATCAGTGTGGATGGTGATTGTTCTACCAGTCGCACGATTAGAAACCTTCAGGCACAAGTTAACATTTTTACTTTTTGTCTTAACGCCTAGGACCACGCGGCCAATAAATTAACCACGTTGATAGAAAAGGATTAAGATCTATTTATGTTTAAGCAAGCGGACACGTCTAAAAAGCTCTCAGGAACAGTGTTCAACGACACACTAGGCCGAAACTTAGCATTACGCATTTACATTAGACAGCCTAATTATAATTCTATTAAAGCGCGCGTCTTAGCATTATACCATGAATTACAAGTTTGTTAAAAATACAAACAACAAAGTGCTCGAGTGTAGGTTCTACAAGAGTTAATATGAATTATTTTCTCAAATAATATGCATTACAGTGTATTTTGGGGGTACCCCGCTTTCATCGATCTGCTCATTCTGGATCTAGGTTAAAATCCGGCTGGTTAACGCAGACAAGTCTGTCAGCCATCTTTCGTTATCGAAGGTTCGGAAAAGAAAACGGGATAACTCACACCTATCCGTGTGGGTTTGTCTGTTGTTAATTTTTTGTGTTCCTCTATAAAAGATATTCCGTGTTTGTAAAAGACTGCCTGTTGCTTGTATTTGTTAAAGTGTGTGTGTTGTGGGGGTGGTATTGCATGTTTTGATTTAAAAAGGATCTTTATTTTTGTTTATTGTTTGTTGAGGCGGGTTGTCTTTTAGGCAGGTTTGCTTGGAAAAGTTGTTTATATTTTACAGCATAAGTGAAGGCACATTTACATCCGTGAATGGGCATTTTTTTTTTATATATTTGATCAGTGTAGAACATCTTAAAATTTCAGCGGCGATCCGCACACATAATACTGGGGTATGATATCATTTAGTTTGGGTGCGACGATAGCGTTCGTCTTTCGCTCTCAACTATTGATATTTGCGCATCAACCCGAGCTCACGCTGATAAAAACCGGTGTCTTCTGAAATTTGGTACTTTCTCAAGACAATGAGACGGGCTATGGGTTTCATTTGGGAATAGTTCAAATAGTGACTATTAGGTTTGCTATTTCGACATGGCTAATTGGATATCTTAGACAAGGGAAATAATAATGTAGTTTAATAGCTGTTTCAAATAGCTGTTGTTAGTGTTTTAGACAAATGAGGCGTTATAACTTCACCTAACCTCCAAATACCCCCACTCGAGAATAGACAATCTCACAATCAGGACAACTTTTAAACATCTATCTATCTATCTATCTATCTATCTATCCCCCGCCAATTGCGCTTTTCGATGTAATGAGAAGATGAAAACGTTTAGCCAGCCGTCCCATTCTTTGTCCGCCCTCTGTATTTCACATTAAAAACCTCACGGTGAATTTTCGCCCTCTTGTACCCACTAACCACACCCCGAATGTCGTCCGTAACCAGTTCACTGGACATCGTGTGACTATTCCGAAATAGGCCGAACTGTAAAGCCAAAGACGTGTTTCCTGGTTCTCCTCCCCCTTCCCCATCGATACCATTTTCCGCACATGCGAGTGGCGAATGTCCAATTGTAGCCAGCGTTGTTTGTTGATTCCAGCCATCGATCGTCACCGTCAACCTCTCTTTCTCTTTCTCTTTCCCCCCCTCTCTCTCTCTCTCTCTCTTACTATCTATCTACCTATGTATCTATCTATCTATCTATCTATCTCACTTATCCTCTCTCACGCCGCGCGCTTTCTATCTATCTCTTTTTTTCTCTCTCTGTTTTCTCTCTCTTCACTGCCGCTTTCTATCTCTTGCTCTCTCTCCATTTCAATAATTCTGCCTATTTCTCTATTTCTTTCTCCCACTGTATCTCTCCAAGGTTCTCTGTCTCTTTCACTCTCTTCCTGTCTCTTTCTTTTATCTCTATCTCTCTCTGCTTGTCGCTTAATCTGAATGTCGTGTTGCACACTGTCCATTATATCGATCGCATCTTCTATATCGAACACGTTCCAAGTGGTCTGAATGTGTCCGGCCATTAACTCGCATACAATGCGATTTTATGCGACGGCCGATGGTGACCATTGCTCAACTATTCCTCCACCTTCTCTCTCCGACTACGCCATAAACTATAGCCCACCTAATCAAAGGCCAGCGTATTAATGACCACGGACAACGACAACAGCAATAATCACCACACAAGTGTGGGTTGTGATTAGACTACTTTAACTATTACTGACCACACACACCTGTTCCCACACTCAGATAAACACATGTGCGTGTGCGTGTCTATTTGTTTGTGTGTAAAGTATATTTAGAGGAAGATAATTCGGCAGAATGTCTAGGTAATTATATATATATATATATATATATATATATATATATATATATATATATATATATATAGTCTAAAGAAGCTTTGAGTTATTTTAAACAAAAAGACAAAAAAAAGAGGAAAATGCAGTTTAAATTCCCAGAGAAACTAACTAAATCCAAAATAGTGTAGACTTAACATTTGTTGGAAAATTCATAAATAAATAATATATAATAGTAAGTAAATAAAATAAAAAGGGGGATTTAGTATTTAACAGTGAAACAAAAGAAGGAGACCTTAACGTAAGCATCTAATATTAACACGGGGATCTTCAGCTGTTTACCATGAAACTGTTTCGAGGATATATATATATAAGTGAAAAGGCAAAAAAAGACAGAGAAATATCAATAAAAAGAGATTAACACATGATTTGATTTAATATTTCAGCCTAAATCAGGGCTTTTCCAAGAGTAAACATGACGAAATAGTCACTAGTTATAGATTAGATGTCATGGTGGGAGTAGGAAGTACAAAAATGCGCGAGAGCAGGGTAGGAGAGATTATTAGAGTGGGGTAGTATGTTGGCGGTGAGTGTTTCAATATGAAATTGTTAGCTGTAATGAGAAAAGCGAGTCGGTCTGAGAGTATTGATTTACTCCTCTTCAGGAGTTAGGCACAAGGCCAGATTTCATCTTACTCCCACAAGTAAGATGTGACCCAAGGTCGGGTCGGGAAAGTGGGGTTTAAAAATTGCCTTGACAGCCCCGGCGGCATTCCCCGGTAGGGGCGCCTCAGACAGTAAGCAATAAACTTACTCCTCTCCAAAGAGGAGAGGCGGAGTATGGGAGGGTGGACCTCCTAGAACTGCACAGGACAGACCCACAGACTGGCGTAAATCAAGCCCCGAAGGCCAAGACAATACCAGTCTATGGGGTGCAGTATCCATCGGAACAGATACTACACTTTGATCTTAGCCAAAAGGCCAAGAAGAGTCGGTCTTAGAGTAAGTGGACAGCGGTGCATGATAGTTTGGTAGGAGAAAAATAGAGTTACGGTGGACGAGCGGTCTGTAGATAGATTCCTAAATACACCCATATGATAAATATTTCATGTCTCCCATTTTAGGAAGCTTTCTCTTAGGAGGGGGGGGGGTCTCTGCGGGATCGTCATTAATTCGCCTCGTTGCGAGTCCATCTCGAAAAGGAGTGAACTGTACCTGGAAATAGGGACAACACGACCGCATGCATTAAAAAGGACAATTGTATCGTTTTTTTCCTTCGGGAATGCCAATAAGATCAGTGGCTTGGAATGGTAATTTGGGAACGGAGTTTTGACTGTTGTTTGGTCTTTATATTTCTTTGGGGGGGGATATTTGTCATAGTTGTGCCGCCCGTCGAGAGGGTTTATTCTCGCTCATTATTACTGTTTCACTGGAGTGCATTTGGGACAAATTATATATTTTTGTTTTTTATTATTTCTTATATATATTTTTTTATATATATTTTTTAATATATATTTTTTTAATATATATTTGTTATATATATTTTTTATTCTCTATCTTAGTTTATTTTTTTCTTCCCTTCTTAAGTGACTTCAAGAAAAGCAACACTACATTGTGTGTTGCCAGTTGTTGTAACTCTTATTCAAGGTGCTTAATTTTCCCTGGTGATCTGCCAAGCAAGTACCTGTTTGGTAGTGAAACACGTGTAGGTAAAAACTCTTTCATTTGAAAAATGATAAATAAATAATTTTTGAATGAAAAAATATTTTGTGGTGTTGATTGGGCTCCTGAACGGAATGCTTTGGTAAGCTTTCAAAAAATCACATATATATATATATATATATATATATATATATATATATATATATATATATATATATATATATATATATAATTATTTCATGTAACCACATAAAATGTTATAAGGAGATATAATCTTTTATGTATCAATTTTCAGTATTTACTTCAACAGTGCTCAATACGTGAGTAGAGCTAGGTAGGAAGTTATGAAAATATATTTATGGCAATTAAGCTACACAGAGTCTTCCGCGTTTCATCCCTGTAAGGAATTGTCAGGCTAAAAAACTCCATGCATTTTAGCCTGACGACTCCGTACGGGGATGAAACGCGGAAGCCTCTGTGTAGCTTATTTGCCATAAAAATATATTTTCATAACTTACTATATATCAGTGGCGATTTGTGATCGGAGTTCGCGCCCGCCGACTGTCTGGAATGAACTCCCTACACTGAAGATTGCATAAGCATGAAACATCGATGTCTGTAGGTAATAAATAATTTATATATATATATATATATATATATATATATATATATATATATATATATATATATATATATATATATGATTATTTTTATTTACACGGACATGTACAAAATCTGCAACACTGGCATGTCGATGTTATCGATCAACAGTTTGTATAAACTGAGATCTCATCAGGCAGAGTTAGAATCCGATCTTAACCTTAGATCATATTTGGAGAGAATGAAATGGAGAAAAAGAAGAAAATAAATTTCAAATTTCAAAATTTAGGGAGTCACGTGGTTTGGGACCGTTAAGAATAAAAAAGTTAAAATCTAAAATCTAAAATCTAAAATAAAACAAAATAGAACAAAAAAATTAAAGTAAAAAGAGAGAGATATAATAAAAAGGGTAGAATGAAGATAGATAGATAGATAGATAGATAGATAGATAGATAGATAGATAGATAGATAGATAGATAGATAGATAAATAGAAAGATAGATAGGTAGATAGATAGAAAAAATGAGATCGTCTGTTGATTCAGACAGAGAGTGAAGAGAGGAGAGGGATGATACATGCAAATGAGTGTGTCAAAAAATCGACAGTTACTTCAGCTTGGGCGAACCACGTATTCTCAAATCAGCTGTAATTCGTAGCAGCTTGTATGTGTATGTAGACATGTGTGTGTGTGTTCTCAAATCAGTTGTAATTGGTAGTATCATATATGTGTATGGGTGTGCAGACGCGTGTGATGGGGGAGGCAGGGGTTGTTAATTAAATGTGTCACTAATTCTATATTTACACTGTTTTATTTTTCTTTAGAGCTTATCAAATTATCATTAATTAATTAATAGAACAAACAAATCGAATTCGAGTATGACCACTTTTTGCATATCGATGTGATGTTAGTACAAAACCTCCCAGTGAGAGTCGCGGTATAGCTTTTTAGGATGCTGGACTTTTACAGACCATACAACAGAAGTGTTAACTGTTCTATATTTCCTGCATGTGCTGGAGGTGGCACGCCCCGCCTTCTCCACGCTGCTCTCTTCAGCTGCTGGTGTTTCGTCCTATTCTTTTCAAAAAGCTTGCTGTCCTCAAAAATCGCTTCCATCCACCTTGACCTATCTACAGCTAGTCCCTCCCAACATCAATCTCTAAGCACTTCAAATCGTCTTTGACACAGTATTTGAATCGCTTACGCGGTTTATGCTGTGGGCGAATATTCCTAGTTAGTTCCCCATTAATCACCTGCTTGGGCAGTCTGTCATCAGAAGACGAACAAGATGACCAGTTCAACGAAGTCTGTGTGTTACTTATATGAGACTCGATGGTTGTAACAGCAGCTCGCTCAAACACTTAGGTGTCAGGGGTAAAGCTATACTAACGGATGTTAAGCAAGTGGCTGGTAAAAACGCCCAAGCAGGCAAATATGAGCTCTGTAAGTGGTCCATGTTTCACAAGCATATAACAAAGTTAACACAAAACAGGCCTCATACAGAGAGATTTTAGTTTTGAGCATGTTTAATACGTCTACTTATTTAGCATTCTCGAAATAACACTACCTAGATACATAAACACATCCACTACAGACAGTTTATGGTCTTTGACAAATATATCGAGTTCCTTTGTTTTGCGCAGACTTATTATGAGACCCATGATTCTAGACGCCTATGCAAAACGATCGATGGTATCCTGCATATTATTCTGCGAGTGAGCTACGAGATCAACGTCGTCTG
>OY744533.1:63028695-63048695 GCA_963556195.1 Sepiola atlantica | reverse complement strand
ATAAATAAAGACGAAACGTTGATGTACACATAAAA
The DNA here is from genome assembly GCA_963556195.1 of Sepiola atlantica. Taxonomy (NCBI): domain Eukaryota; kingdom Metazoa; phylum Mollusca; class Cephalopoda; order Sepiida; family Sepiolidae; genus Sepiola; species Sepiola atlantica. The sequence continues at coordinate 63,048,660 of OY744533.1, read as the reverse complement.
AACATCCATTTTTTGGTTTTCCTTTTTCATTTTCCCATCACGTCGGATTACCTTCATCCTTCTCTTCCCATATATATATATATATATATATATATATATATATATATATATATATATATATATATATATATAATAGAGAATGGTAGTTTGCTTATATATATATATATATATAAATAGTAAATCTGTGTGTGTATGTGTCCGGCTGATCTTTGTGTCTTATGTTCACCCAAACAGACAGAATTGTTTTAAAATTGGCATGTGGACTACCTAGCTCTCAGTGAAGGTCATAGGCTATATAAGAAATATATACATTTAACGCTGGGTGCCCCCTGGTGCCACCTGGTGCCCCGCCCCACTCCACTGGAAACTTAGACCACTGGAAATTTCAACCATAGGTAAATGACCAAAAATGATGTCTATTCCTAAGATTTCAGCAAATTTTTATAATATTAAGAGTGTCCCGGGTGCACAAGATTCCCCCCCCCCACACACACACTGAAATTTAAACCATAGATCCCCCGAAAATTAAAAAAGGTCCAATTTCAATTATGTAATTATGTAATACATACTAAATAAGGATAATTTACATAATATATATATATATATATATATATATATATATATATATATATATATATATATATATATATATATATATAATGTGAAGCGAGAGCTAGCAGGCGAAGTCAGCTAGTATATATATATATATATATATATATATATATATATATATATATATATATATATATATATATATATATATATATGTATATATATATATATATAGTCTCGAAAGTTTCTCACTTATTAATACTAAAAAAAAAACAAAAAAAAAACTTAAGTCCCAGGTCGTTCATTGGAAAACTACTCATGTAAGTCAATTTAGTTTTTAAAGTTATATTAGTTTGCTTCTAACATTATTTAAGGGATCATCAGTTGTTTACCATGAAAAACTGTTTCGGGAATTTATATATTTATATATATATATATATATATATATATATATATATATATATATATATATATATATATATATATGCGCGCGTGTGGTGTGTTTTAAGATCGATCACTCTTGTTGACTTTTTCTGCTGACACGACATACATGGTACATGCTTTTGGAAGTTAAGCGTAGAAGATTAATGGTATTTACCTTATAGTCAGGTGAGCATGTTTGAAAGAGGTGAGTAATTGATTGGTTGATTTAGTCACGTGAGATATTTGAAATTTTTTAAAGAATTATATTGCATTTTCTTTCTGGTTCGCAACTTTAAGTTAAGTTTTGCCCGACCCACTCTGTTTTTCTATATCATTCTTCCTTCAATACTTTCCTTTACTTTTTTTACTTTTCTTTTTTTCTTTATTTCATGGTTGTTTTTCACTTACTTTCCTTATATTCTTTCTTTTTTTCTTTTCCTTTCTTTTTCTTTGTTTATTTGTAATCCTTCTTCCTTGTCTCCTACATTTTCCCCTCTAACATATCTTCTTTCAAACACCACCTCGTTCTATTTCTCCCTCTCCTACTTTACGTCTCTTTCTTTCCTCTCCGATTCTATTCCTTTCCGTTCGTCTTCTAAATCCACTTTCCCATCTCTTATTTCTTCTCTCTCTCTTTCTCTCTTTCTCTCTTCTTTGGTTTCCGTTCCTTTCCCTTTTCATTGCTTTTTCTCGTTCTATTCTTTTATATATCTTACCTTCTTTTCCTCTCTACCTTCATTCTATTCATCTCCTCTCATTTTTGTCTCTTTCTTCATTTTCTTTTCCATTTTTCTCTTATATCGGGGTCTGGGAGTCGACACTCTTCTGTCACTTGGAATAATGGAGACAGAGACACCTTACGTTGATATTAATTTATTATTCTTAACTACTCGTTTCTTCTCTCTATGAAAGATTCAAAAGACTAACTGTTTTTTTAAAGAAGAAATTTAGAACACTGAAATCTATTGAAAACGAGATTTTTTCAAAGTGATTTTGTTTTACTAATTGGCCACTGCTTATCAAGGCCCGGAATCCACTCAAGGATAAGGATTAAAAAGATTGCCAGTTGTACGATGAACAACACCATAAGAGGATTTGACACGATAGGTGGAATCGGTAGAATATAATTATTTAAGATGGCTGCTCAACAAGTATTTGTTAACATTGGACTTAAAGACTACCACGTTATACTTAGCTGGGAAGCAGCCCCATAGTATTGTATTCCACAGATACTAACCAAGAAGCGCCCCCGCCTTTCTGCCGAGGGATCTACGTGCCCCTATTAGAACCTATATTACGTCTAGTCTCTTTAATCTCTAAGTTGCAACTGATTCTTCCAATAATTCCAAATATCCCATGTGACTTAATCGACCAATCAAATATCCGCTTTTAGCACACCAGGATAACTGGCCGTGGAATGAAGACTTATCCCATAAGCTCACTGATCCTCTACTCTTACATTTCAAGTATATTACTGTCGACTTACTACTTAACATTTTCTTCAGTTTATTGGTGTTTCTACTGTGTTGTTTCTTTATCTTCACTACTTACACACTCGTATCATATCTCCTCATTTCCCCTCTTCTCTCGCTCCTTTATAATTACTATGTGGAGTCCCCCTTTTCTCTTTCACAGTCTGCTCGATTTGTTCAGTGCCAACCGGATGTCAGAGACCAACAATAACAACGACAATAGCCTACCAGAATAAAAGAAGCCATTCAAAATGAAGATTGAAAATTTCCATCGGAACATCAATCGCATTTCATTCTTTTGCTTTTCATATTAACAAAACAAATTCATTTCAACGTAAATACACAAGAAACACAGACACGTGTTTCTAAATATATAAGGGCATCCGTCTGTTCGGCTTAGTAGCTTATTAACACACAGACACATGCTCAAACACACAAAAAAATCCATGGATTAAGGAAAGGAAAAAAGTGTTATTCATATTACCCATGTTTGAACAATTGATGTGATTATTTAATGAATATTGCATTCTATCCAATTTTTATTCTCATCACTTATATATATATATATATATATATATATATATATATATATATATATATATATATATATATATATATATATATATATATATATATATATATATATAGGTGTGTGTAGTGTGTGTGTGGGTGATCAAATACACACTATATCATAAAATGAAAAAATTAAAGTTGAGACAGAATGTATGAAAAGACAAAAAGGAAAAACAATAAAACACAGGAAGACATATAAATCAAACGATATCTCTGGTTTGATTTTTATTTCTTCCTGTGTTTAATTGTTTTTCCTTTCTGTCTTTTTATACACACACAAACACACACGCATATATATATATATATATATATATATATATATATATATATATATATATATATATATTGTATAACAGAGGTTTAGAACAACATAGCACCGTCATTTTCGAATCAAAAAGTGATCAACAACTGGTGAACACATGATCACTTGTTGATCACTTGTTGATTACTTGTTGATCACTTGTTGATAACTTGTTGATTACTTGTTGATCACTTGTTGATTCGAAACCGACGATACAATGTTGTTCTCAACTTCAATATATAAATAAATAGTACTTTGTTACATTAGGACTCACGTTAAGTTTGACCATGATACTAACCCTAACCCTAACCCTAACCCTACCCCTAACCCTTACCCTAACCCTCACCCTTATCCTAACCTTAAACCCTAACCCTAACCCTAACCCTAACTCTAACACTAACTCTAACCATAGCCCTAACGACGGAGTAAAAGTTAGCTCAGGTCCTAATGTAACAAAGCACCAAATAAATATTACGCTCTTATTTTTAATTTCTTTTTTAATAATCGAGCACTCTGCTGGGTTTCTTCCCACGGATCTTACCAAGAAATATATATATATATATATATATATATATATATATATATAAATAGGTAAAAGAATGAAAAGGAATTAGAAAAGCAACGGAGGCAGATTTTTTTCAATTCAGTTGCTCAATGCAAGGTATATTCTTGTTTCATCCACGAACGAACCCTCTATTGGACTTTTTACCCTCTGGATTCTATCTATTTTGGCCGCACCTGAAGATAATTGTTTCTGGAATTTTACTTTGAAACCTCTCAATTTTTTTCCCCGTGCCTTCTAACGGCCTACCTACAAAGCACTTTCTCCGCTGAACTTTTTGACACCGGATTTTTTTTTCAATCGGACACTTGCTTGCATTCAGACAGCTTTTTGCCTCGTTTTTTTCCCCCACAATCTTTATTTTACTTTTTCAAATTTTAAATCTTGGCCTTTGCCAACTTATCTATCCCAGCAATTTCCTCTGATGATAAGATTTTGATTTTTGAAAAGCCTGGCTTAAGGAAAAAATTAATTGAATAAATTGCTTTTTTTCGGAATATACCTTGCATTGAACAACTGAATTGAAAAAAGATCTGCCTCCGTCGCATTTCTAATTCCTTTTCTTCCTTCTACCTATGTATCTCCTCTATCAGGTATATTGAGCTGTTTACTTTTCACAATAGGTTTTACCTTTCCTAAAATTTCGCTTTTAGTTCTCCACTTTTTCAACAGTTTTGTCAACGATCGTTTCAATTTTTATTAATGTCAACAGTCTTCATCAGCACAGGGTATAGATGCCAACTTCGAAGTTAAAACATAGCATCATTACTTGAATATAGTTCACTCTCGGTTATACACCAAATCGATAGGATGAAGGAGGGTTGGGATATGGTAAGTAAAATCCACTTCCAATTATTTACAAGGTCAGGTGTGGGTTTTGATGAAATAGTTTCTTTTCAACAAACTGGATTACAACCCGGCACACCCAGGTCCTTAGTACGTGTCGTTTATCCCTTAGCCATCGTACACTTTCAATAGCATCGAATATATACCGGGACACAATTAGGGGGGAAAAAGACTGTCAAAAGTACAGATATAAAAAAAAACATATATCAATAGTACAAAGTAATTTTTTTACAATTACATTTTTTTCCAAAAGAGAAACATAAATATATATGAATATTTATAGTGAAAAAAAATAATTAATATATATATATATATATATATATATATATATATATAGAGAGAGAGAGAGAGAGAGAGAGAGAGAGAGAGAGCATATTCTCTTGCAGGCAAGTATTGTTGAATATAAGAGACAACTCATGTCTAGATATCCTTTGGTAGATCCTTTCAATAGTCCGAATGAGGATCTTAGCTTCGGAGGGGAATTGGCTGATGAATTTGCCATAGTTTAGATTTTTCTCCCAAGTACTTTTCAGGTCCATCTTTCGTACTTATTACATAATTCCCACCAAAAGCTTCTATAATACTAACACATGGTCTGTACCTGATTAACCTTATTCCCTTGAAGATGGACCCGGATGGGTCTGAAAGTACTTGGGAGACTACTACTACTACTACTACTACTACTAATAATAATAATAATAATAATAATAATAATAATAATAATAATAATAATAATACTAACAGCATAGACTACAAAACGATAACTTCAGATGTAAAGGTATGAAATGCCCTATCAAACAAAAAGCAACATTTGCAAATTAATGTATCAATATAATCAACATGTTTCAGTTTAAACAAATAAAATAAGATTTCTGAAAACGTTTACAAATAAATAAATATGATAAACTGTTCTAATGCATCATCTATAAACATCCGAACATATATATATATATATATATATATATATATATATATATATATATATATATATATATATATATATATATATAGTCTCGGAGGTTCTTTTAACCTTCAAAACTGAAAAAAAAATGTTGTTGAAAGATTTTAGTCTAGTAAGTCTAGTAAGTCAATCAATCTATTACAATCACTATTTTAGTTTACTTCGAAGAATATACTCTAATATAAATATATTTTTATATATGTTTTTATATATAAGGGATCGTCAGTTGTTTACCATGAAAACTGTTTCGGGATTTTAAAAACAAAACAGTATTTCTTTATCATGGCATCCCAGCAGTGTTGATCAGACACCACCTCCCTATTTAATAATTATTTTTTAATTTACAAAGTTTACAAATATTTGATTTTGTTTCGCCTCCAGATTTGTTTTTCTAAAGTATTAAAATATAGTTTCTCCTTACCTGTGTTGTTCCTTTCAAAGTGAGTATTTACTATTTTACAGAACATCTATTTTATAGAGTTAGATGATTCCATTATAATAACCCCCCTTTTTTTTCCTCTTAGTTATTTTCTTTGTCTACAAATGTTTTAAAATTAAAAAATATATATTTATAAAAATATTTCATATATACATATATATATATACATTTATTTATTTATTTATTTATTTCATCATGGACTATTTACATATGTTATACATTTTTATAGTAGAGTTTTGGATTTCTTTTATCAATTTCTTTTGATTTATTTCATATAATTTAAAAGCGTCAGGATAGCGTGTTATTGCCTTATTTTATTGTCTAAATATTTTATTTTTATCTCCACCTTGTTTAAGCATTCTTATTACTAATGAAGTGACTGGAGGTACAAAATCCATTAACCTTAAAGTAACGCGGGCTATTCTTAGAAATTCGGACATTATACTCCCATAAAATATATACATATATATATATATCAGAGAAAGTGAGAGAGACAGAGAAAGAGAGCGGGAGAATGTTGAATGCGTTACGAATACGATCGTGTTTACATCTCAGATTAACTTTCCTTAATAATTAACAAGAAACAATAGTGGTATCTACAGAGACGATGGTCTTATAATATTTCAACCTAGAAATTTAGATAAAAACAAACAGAAAACAACATACTTTGAAAATGTTAACACTTGATATAAAGATAAAATATAATTTAAAAGAAACAGATTTTCGCCATGAATTTAATCTAAATAAAGAAAAGTTATAAACAACAAAATAATATTACGGGTGATATTTATTTCAAAAGTGTTTAACACACTAATAATTTTTAATAACAAAGTATATAATTTTGAATGGATACGCAACAGCGATCATATTCTTATCTCCAATTTCATCAGCACAGTTTTGCAGTAATGGGTTACCGCTTATCATGACCCAAAGGTCAATCGAGGGTAAGGGTTAATGAGTTTGTCAGTTGGACGGTGAGACAACACTTTGGGGATTGATGAAGATGGCTGAAACTTGGTCATAATTTTATTATTTAAGAGGACGGTTCAAGAATTTTTTACATTGGACTTAGAAAACGACCATGTTGTAGTCAGCTGGGAAGCAGTACCATGGTATTGTGTTTTACAGACGGGTAGTTCTTGGAAAGAAACTGATAAAAGTTTCGTTTGGTGTTAGGTGCACAGAGGAAGAAAAGAAAATCGTTTACAGTGGTTGTAGCTCGACGAGTTTTTATTGTAAATGTTTTACATGGGTAACCATAGATTGTAGTTTAGTTGAGCACCTGCCATCATTTGGTTTTAGTAAGTCAAAATCTCCGTCGATAAGTTTCATTTTTATTGGTTATTTACTTTTATTCTTTATTTTTGTATTTTACACTGTGCAATCAATTGAATGAAACTCGTGTTCGCATTTGTTTTCTTTATTGTAAGTTTGTGTCTGAAATCCGTGTTCCTGACAATTTACATCTAAAGGTTATTTTATTTTCTAAAATGATATCTGGCAACATAAGAAATTTGTATCTTATTAAAATACAAATGTCTTATGTTGTCTAGAAAGACGGTTAGAAAGTAAGTAACGATGTGGATAAAAACACGGATAAAGTTTATAAAAAAAAAGAAAATCATCGATGAAAGTTGAAAATTGTTGTTCACGGCTTGAGGTAATCTGAGATGGAAACATAATCGTATTTGTAAAGCATTCAACATTCACCCTCTCTTTCTCCTCTCTTTCAATTCATAAATAGGAGCATATATATATATATATATATATATATATATATATATATATATATATATATATATATATATATATATATATATATATTGCTGTTTGTATTACAGAAGAACAGAATAACATCGGTACCGTCAGTTTCAAATCCTTACAAAAGGGACTTATAAAATGCCTCTTTACCACGAATTTTCAAGGTAAACAGACATAAACAGAGGCTGAATAGAGTCAGGTAAAGAGGCCTTTTATAGGTCCCGTTTGTTACGATTTGAAACCGACGGTACCGATGTTGTTCTGATTATTTATAATACAATTAATAAATATCACGCTCTTATTTTTTATTTATCTTAATAATCGAGCACTCTGCTGGAATTCTCTCTCGCTATATATATATATATATATATATATATATATATATATATATATATATATATATATATATATATACATATATATATATATAATTTATGTACGTCAACACAGTGGTATATGTTGTAGTTCAATGGTGCACGACCAGAGCTCTTATTTTAACGTCATGTAAGCCTGATGTATTTAGAGAGACATTACATATTTCTTTTAAAAAAACGATTGTTTTTGCTCATTTCAAGATTCAATAATATGCAAAATATCACTGATATTCATGAAGAGGCTTCATAAGTGTATAAAAATTCTATTGTGAGGCTGAATAATATATATATATATATATATATATATATATATATATATATATATATATATATATCGCCAAATAAGGTTTTGGGAGATCACCGACGTAATTTTATTTTTCTTTCTACGGAGGAGCTTTTTTAAGAACTCCTTGTTTGTATCTCTTCTTGGTTGACGATCGGTTAATGCATGTGTTCTCTAACCCTAACCCTAACCCTAACTCAAACCCTAACCCTAACCCTAACCCTAACTCAAACCTTAACCCTTACCCTAACCTGTAATCCTTACTCTAACCTCAGAGTACACTCCTACTGTAAAACGTCTGTCCTGCGTAATGATATAATGATTGTTTAGTTTATTAGTAAATAATAAAATTCGTTGCTCTCTTGGATTAACCATTGAACACTTTAGTTAATTATTCAACTGTTACGAGAAATTTACTATATATATATATATATATATATATATATATATATATATATTATCTTTCATACGTGTGTTATCAGTAGTTCCAAGAAGTGTGGATGGTTCGACACAAGCCTCTACCACTGAAAACAAATCTTTGTATAGCAGTCTAACAGCAATACACAATTTTATCAGTCTCACATATATCTACAACAGAACGGCTGGCGAGAGAGCGACGGTGACGTAGACAAGTAAAGGGTATTACTAGTAGTCTCTAGCTGGAGCTCTTCACACTGGAAACCACTGGGTGATGGTTGTTACATCACAAACCAATGAACAATTGTGTTGTCCGTGCCATCCAGTGATTACAAAGCAGGTATTTTAGATACAGCACTGCTTTCCCCAATCCGAGGAAGAGGGCGAGAAAAGGAGCCCTAAACATTGCTTGCTCATAAAATATTTCTTGCAGTTCTCTGCAGCTGTATGGTTATCCATAATCGCAATCCAAAGAAAGAAAAAAAGAAGTAAAAATTAAATCTTGGCGCCTGGAATGTCCGCACACTTCAAGACAGAAATACGGCTCTCGAGCGCAAAGCATCATTCGTCGCTCTTTCTCTTAAAAAACACAATGTATCAATATCTGCTCTGAGTGAAACTTGTCTTGCGGGATTTGTCCAGTTGGAGGAAGTGAAAGGGGGTTATACTTCATTTAGTTTTGGCAAAGGACAAGAAGAACGCCATCAATCAGGTGTTGGCTTTGCCATCAAATCGGATTTTGTGAGAATCTTGTCTTATTTTCCGAAAGGTAACTCGGACCACATCATTCCCCATGACACTTGATTTAGGAGGGCTACACTCATGCTACTTTGCTAAGCTGCTATGCCCCAGCAATGACAACCTCAGAGCAGGAAAAAGAAGGATTTTTACGATTGTCTTCGTGATGTCATTTCTAGAGCCAATCATAGGGACAAGATTATCTTTATGGGAGAGTTCAATGCTTCAGGTGACAACTACCGGGGGATTTCTCTGTTGTCAGTTGCGGGGAAGATTTTAACTCGACTTATTCTTAGAATAATTTAGCATCTTGCAGTGGAGATTTACTCGAAAACGCAATGTGGCTTTCGAACTGCCGTTGTGTTATCGACATGATCTTCTCCCTTCATCAGATTGCCGAGAAAGTGAAAAGAAAAATCAGGAATTGTACATGGTGTTCGTGAACTTAACTAAGGCCTCGACACCGTGAACAAAAAGGCATTATGAAAGGTGCTAAAGAAGCACGGTATTCCTGACAACATGCTCAGTGTCATTCTGTCTTTTCACCAGGGTATGATGGGTGCTGTGGTGTCTAGCGAGGAGGTTTCTGAACCGTTTGTGTTGTGTCATGGCTCCGGTTCTTTTTGCATTGTTTTTTCTCGGCGATGCTCCAATATGCTTATGCTGTGGTGTTCAGTTCCAATTCCGCAAAAGTGGATGCCTCTTTAACCATCAGTGTTTCAGAGCGAGAACTCCTATGCGCTTGAGTGTCATACGTGATCTCTTGTTCGCAGACGATGCTGCTCTGGTAACAACATCTCTTGGGGAGGCTCAGGAAATTGTGGATCGCTCCTCAGATACTTGCAGGGCTTTTGGACCTACCATCAGCATAACAAAGACTTATGTTATGCATCAGATCAGAGGTGTGAAGCCAAAACCACCCGTTCACCAATTCTCAAATATCCTAATAGCAGACTGAAGTATGTGAAATCTTTCACGTATTTGGGAAATACTGTGAACTTGCATGCATCGCTTGATGATGAAATTATCAATCGCATAGTGAAAGAATATAATGATTTTGGTAAGCTTCGCCGTCGCTTTTGGGACCAGAAGGGTGTGAACTTGAACACCAAGATCCAGGTCTATAAAGCTGTAATTCTTTCCGTCCTTTTTATGGGGCTGAGAGGTGGACTCCGTATTGATTGCAGATTAATTAACTCGGTGTCTCCCACAAACGCTGTCTTCGCTCTATATGTGGATACACACTTACAGATGAAGTGCAAAATGCTGATCTTTTCGCAAGATGCAAGATTGGAGGTATCGAAATGTTCCTCATCCAGTCCCAGCATGGATGGGCTGGTCATGTAGTAAGAATGAGTGATGAGCGAATACCAAAGATCCTTATGTATGGTGAACTGAAGGATGGGACAAAAAATACTGGCATAGCCTTGGTTTCGATACAGGGACAAGCTGAAGTCCGATCTTTTAGCTGTTAAAATCCCTGTCAGAAGCTTTAGGAACTTGACACAAGATAGGAAAAAGTGAAGAGCCGCCATTTGGAATGGAGTGAGGAGTTTTGAAGTGGATCGCATTAAGGGGTTGAGAGAGGGGCAAGATTAAGGACAAAGGTGCATTCGACCCAATCACAAGTTTTTTCTTGCTCCATTTGTGGTCTTGTCTGCAGATCATTCGCTGGACTGAAATCGCATAATCGCCATAATCACTAAAAAAAAATGTAACAACCAATTTATTTGATTTTGGAAACTCTACGTGTAAATCGACAGAAGGGTGCATTATATATATATATATATATATATATATATATATATATATATATATATATATATATATATATATATATAATGCACCCTTCTGTCGATTTACACGTTATATATATATATATATATATATATATATATATATATATATATATATATATATATATATATATATATATGAAGCAATCCAACAAAAGATATAAGCGTCAACTAATATCTTATAATTAGTGAAACATCCGGATAAAAAACTGAAGCTCAATATACTGGATAGAGCATTAATATTATAATATAAAATGAAGTAATAAAATAAGGTGTCAATCAAATTTTATTAGAATTCAAAGTTCATGCAAAGCATCCTTAAGTCCTTAGCTCATGAGTTTTCAAAGATAATTCTTCTCTTCAGAGGACCATTACCGCAGTTATACTACTACAGGCAATAAAATTACGCTTTGAAAATATATAAAATTATATACACAAATATATAAAAATACATAACATCAAACATATCAATCCAAAAACATACTTTTGTTGAATCCATACAGTCCATCCAGGTCATACAAGTTGAGAAGCATAATCAGGAAGGACATCACTCCAAGATACAAACAGCAGTCCAAATATGTGAAATTGAAGGGGCCGGCAAAGTTATCCAGTCGCGAAATGTGTCCATATTCAATGTTAATGATAAATAAATCAATCAAAATAATACAAAAAGTCCAATCAAAGTTCCGAGATCCCAACATGTGCAACTCCAATCAAATCCAAATTCGTTGTTTAATTAGAAAACCCGCTAAATCCGAATTGAGCAAAATAAGACGGACTCCCATCACATCTAGCCAGAAAAGCGAAAAATATATAAGTGATCTTCTTCCAGACATGACAAATCCCCAACGAACAGAAGGCGATATTAAATTGTCTACATCTCAGAATGACTTCAACGGGTCCAAAATTATGTCTGTCCTGCTTCCTGTTTGACAGGTTCAAGAAAAGACAGCAACATACAACCCCGCCATCCATCCCACCCAAATTAGGTTTTCCCTGTCTGGGTCAGTAAGCTTATTCTATGTCAAAGGGGAAGGAGCTAAGAAGTTAAAAGAAAGCGAAAAGGGAGTTAGGAAAATTAGGTCAAGTCATGTGATCACGTACCCATCCAAAAGTATTACTCAAAATCTGGCTTACAGTAAAAAACCGACTTCTCAAATCTAACCCCATCAAGTAATTTAGAATATTTATGAAGTTAAAAATTACGAAGTTATTAAATTCCAATAATTTTATAGTTTAATTCAAGATTTAATTTTTAAGATTTAATTTTAACAGGCCAGAAATTATTAGTAGTTTAATTTAAGATTCAATCCCATCAGCCCAGGAATTCCAACTCAAGGCCTGACATTCCCCAATTAAAAAGTTTAACCTGCCCTAAGGTTTAATTTTTCCCAATTAAGATTTAATTTTCCCAATTACGAAGTTATCTAAATAATTAGAACTTAATAATTTAATAGTTTAATTTAAGATTTAATTTTATCAGATTAGGAAGTTTAATTTAAGGTTAATTTAAGGTTAGGTTTGTTCAATCAAGAAGTCCAATCTAAATTAGGGCTTAATTTTTCCTAATCTAGAAGTTGTAAATATATTCAAGGTTTAAGGTTTAATATTTCCCAATTAAGAGGTTGTAAAGATATTGTAAAGATATTGTAAATATATTTAGAAACTGAAAATGTAGGTGTATATATTTAGAAACTGAAAATTTAGGTGTATAAACCCTTACAACCTCGGAGTCTAAATCCCTTAGGCAAAAAAGATTAAAAATCAAAAAGGACCCATCTCGAAGTCTGGACACCCCCGGTTTCATTGCTCGCCCAAACAGCTACGGCAAAACTGGTGGTGGTTTCCATATAGCATATTTGAATTTCCTTCTGTGTCGACATTTGGAGACTAATTCACTTCTAGAATTTATCAGATTTAAATGTTTAGGTGCAGTAGCTATCATTACAGCTTCAGAGTTGCATAGACCACAAGATCTGGATCCTGGGCTGTAGGAGTTTGATTTTTTTAAGATAGACCATTTTATATTGTGTGGAATATTATTTGATCTTAAATTTTTAACTAAAGTGGTCAGGGATGTTCTGTTGTTACCGACATCGTTATTGAAGGAGTAGTTATGCATGGAGATGCGGGATTTAATTAAATTTGCTGTGGCCCCAATATATGTGTGTACCCTAGGATTTACCCTTATTCCCGCGCCATTTATATTCCTATTCACAGGTCTATTTCTATTTACTGTATTTATATGATGTGGATTAGGTTGGTTGATTGATTGTATATTATTGTTATCGTTACCTTCCATTGGGAACTCATTACCGGTTTGCTGAGGTAGAGGATGGATATTAGAATTGTTAGGTCTAGAATTATGGTGCAAATTAGTTGTGGTGCTCAATTGTGGAATTTGATTAGGGGCTGTATTTATGTGGTCTCTAGGATTCATTATATAATCATTTTGCTCAGTTACAGTACAAGCATATACAATATCAGAATATGTGCATCTATTGTCCAATGGGCAATCACTGGTGCGCCTGCAGTTGCATGTATTTATAGGATTGGAATAATTAGAATTAGATTGGATATTTTTTATTTTTTTGCTATTTGCTGAGATTATTGTTTGGGCTATATTTGGCATAGTAGAGTATGAAATTTTAATTGAATTCTTATTAAGTATGGAGCTATATTTATGTGGGTATTTAAAAGAGTTTTCCAATATTTTAAAGAATTCCTTCGGGATATTGGTTTTAACGTTATTATTGAAAGGTGGGTTAAACCAAATATTATTTTTCCTTCTAAGGCGTTTACGTGCAGTAGGTGTAGGGCTATCTATATGTTCTTGATTTTCATCAGGTATGATAGAGTGCCTTAGGGGTCTTTGTTTATTTACATTTCTTTTAGTTCGGCTCCTATTGCTAGTTGTCATATTATGTGTAATAATATTTACAGTTCTATCATTCTCTTTGTTTTGGTTATAAGTTATTTTTTTAGAATATCCAGAGTTGAGCAATGCATTGTTATAAAATTGTGCGTTTTGGTTGAAAATGTTTTTATTGGCAGAAAGCTTAGATATTCTATTGGAAACAGACGGTACTATTGAATTAATTATAGCTTTCGGGTGGTTAGATAGTTTATGTACATAGAAAAGAGTTAGATTGGGTTTATGGAAAGGGCTATATGATCCGTCATTGAGGTTAAGGGTGATATCAAGGAAATTAGAAGTTTTTCTCTCCGGATCAACAGTTATGGAAAGGCCGAAATTTCTGAAAAAATCATGTAATTCTTCAATTGTTTTGCTATATCTTCTAGGTCTTTCATCTGAGACAAATAGGGCATCGTCTCTGTATAGGCCCCCTCTTAAATTTTTAAACTCATGAGCTAAGGACTTAAGGATGCTTTGCATGAACTTTGAATTCTAATAAAATTTGATTGACACCTTATTTTATTACTTCATTTTATATTATAATATATATATATATATATATATATATATTCCACTTCATAAGCCGCAAAGAACATTACAGTAACCAGCCCTTTTTAATAGGACGTGTAATTATTCTTTTTGGTTATGTATATATTTATTAATTAATTTTTACGTACGTATTATTTTTATATGGGCACTTGTTTCTGGCTATCAGCCGTCATCAGCATGGCTAACCTGGGCAAGGATCGAACCTACGATATTACTGTTTACAGTCTAACGTTCTGTAACTAGACTGCAAACATCTTGTCGAAATATGTACGATTTTGTATCGTCATAATGTTACGTAGTTTTTTGTTATTGTTTTTACTGGCGATAGAAGCATATCTTTTTTCGTAGCATTTTTCCACTTCCTAAGCGGTAAAAAACATTGTATTAAGTCGCCCTTTTTAATGAGACGTGTAATTACTTTTTGGTTATATATATATATATATATATATATATATATATATATATATATATTTATTCTGGTACAGAAAAATTAGTACAACATTCGTACCGTCGGTTTCAAGCACGGAAGGTCTTACCCATCCGGCTCTCTTCAGCTTCTGTTGTCATCTGTTTTGGAAATGTGAGGTCACATGACACTCTTGTTGGGACGCGTTATTTGCTCAGTGTGTTGTGTGTGTTTGTTTAAATTTGAATTTAGTGTAATAAGACCGTTGAGATTTAAAACACGAGGGAATTCAAGATTAAAGGGAATAAAAAAAGGGGGGTAAAAAATAAAAAAATATATATGAAACAATATATATATATAAATAAATATAAAAAACATATATATATAAAAACGTTTCAATACTAAGAATAAAAGAATAAAAAAAGAGAAATTCTGTTAAGGTCAGCTATTCCACTGCCCCTTCAATAAGAAAAATTATCTCTGCAGAACCCAAAACAATTACAAACGCAGGCTGCTCATGCCAAGACAAAAACAACTGCCCCCTGGAGGGAAATTGCAAAATCAATTCAATCATATATGAAGCAACCGTCACAGACCAGAATACCAGTAATGCAGAAAAATATATTGGGATGACGAAGGGAAACTTCAAACAAAGGCTATACGCACACAGAAACTCCTTCAGATACAAAAACAAGGCTAATACGGCACTCGCGACCCGAATATGGCAGCTTAAAGAAGAAAATACACCCTTCACCATCAAATGGAAAATAATTGAGAGAAAACCATCCTTCTCTCCAGCCATAAACAGATGTCCTCTATGTGACGCTGAAAAATACCACATTTCAAAGGCCATCATCGATCCGAATACAGCCTGTTTAAATGTCCGCGATGAAATATTCAGGGGGTGTGTCCACAAGAGACAAGCATTGCTTATAAACTGGTCTGACCGATTCACATAATGTCTAACTACCCCCCTCTCTACTAATATAAACACAATAAAAACGAACAAATACCTCATCAACCTATATCCACTTAAACTTCAAGAGCAAAAACTCCGACCTTCACAAAAATACAAAAATATTTAATTTATCTATCAGTCACTAGATTACTCTACAAATCCATTTAAACAAACTATATCCACATAAATTCCAAGAGCAAAAACTTCGACTTTCACCAAAATACAAAAATGCAAAAATATTTAATTTATTCATCAACCACTAGCTAAATCTACAAACCCATTTTAACAAACTCAAATATTTCATATTTCCAACTTAGTTACCTCCCTTAGTCCGAATTTCTTCATTAAAATCACTCCAATCTGGGAATAAGATCTTTACACACTAACGGTTCTTTAGAACGCATACCTTCAAAAATATAACGGCTAATGATACAAATTCATAATTTGGCTCACGGGAATTTCAGAGAAACCCTTTCTTTATTTTTGTTTTTAATCTTTAATTTTTAATCTTTAATTTTTAATTTTTAATTTTTAATTTTTAATTTTTAAATTTTATTCTTTATTATTATTATTATTTTTTAATCTTTAAATTTATTTTTAATTTATTTTTATTTTATTTTTATTTTTATTCTTGCCATTTTTATTCTTTCTTTCTCTCTCACTCTTTTTTATTCTCTACATTTTTATCCTCTATATTTTTTTAACCCCTTTTTTTATATTTTTTTTATTCTATTTTTTTTATTCTTTTTTTTTTATTGTTCTTTTTTATACCTTTTTATACTCTTTCTCTTTTTTTATTCTTTTATTCTTAGTATTGAAACGTTTTTTATATATATATGTTTTTTATATTTATTTATATATATATATTTTTTCATATATATTTTTTTATTTTGTACCCCCCTTTTTTTATTCCCTTTAATCTTGAATTCCCTCGTGTTTTAAATCTCAACGGTCTTATTACACTAAATTCAAATTTAAACAAACACACACAACACACTGAGCAAATAACGCGTCCCAACAAGAGTGTCATGTGACCTCACATTTCCAAAACAGATGACAACAGAAGCTGAAGAGAGCCGGATGGGTAAGACCTTCCGTGCTTGAAACCGACGGTACGAATGTTGTACTAATTTTTCTGTACCAGAATAAATAAATATTATGCTCTTAATTTTTAACTTTAATTCTTAATTAATCGAGCACTCTGCTGGGATTTTTCCTACCATTCTACAAAGAAGTATATAT
This sequence comes from Sepiola atlantica, assembly GCA_963556195.1. Taxonomy (NCBI): domain Eukaryota; kingdom Metazoa; phylum Mollusca; class Cephalopoda; order Sepiida; family Sepiolidae; genus Sepiola; species Sepiola atlantica. Next base: position 63,031,090 of record OY744533.1, on the reverse strand, counting down.
ATATATATATATATATATATATATATATATATATATATTAATTATTTTTTACGTGCATATAAAAGGAATCCATGGACACGTGTTTCTGGCTATCAACCGTCATCATCATCAAATAATAATTTATATATATATATATATATATATTTATATATATGTGTGTGGGGGGTGCGTGGGGGGTGTTACATAGATGGCAGGCTTTGGTGCAATCAATGGGCATGTTCACGTTTAATGTTATCAAGAATTAAATACGATTTCTAATGTTATCATGTAGTAATACAGGCCAGGAAATGAGTACAAGATTGTTTGTTTTTTTGTTTTGTTTTTTCAAATTAAACTTCACACATAAGCAAACGCTAACTCTGTATTTTATTTATCGCTTCTTACCTATTCTCATTATCACCATTTCTCTACAAAGAGAGGACAGGGGAGGAAGGAGTTTGGTTTTATTAGATCTCTGAAGGCCTCCTTAATTTTCTTTGGATATTTCAATAGCGCCGAGAGGCATCCTGAGTTGCAGTTTTGTTTTTTTCATTCTTAACTCACAAAAAAGGGAATTTCTCTCCAAAGATAAGGGGGATGGGAAACTTGGTGTTAATAGTGGTCTGGAGGCCTCTTAAATTTTTAAAGTGCTCATTATGCTAGACAGAGCAGGTGTGTTTAAACAAGATAAAGAACTTCTGTCTTTTATAATAATGTAGTATACTTGACAAGGAACATGTTGTTGCCCGAGATAGTAACCCAAGACTGCTGAAAAAAAGTGCTCAATATCCTAGATAGAGCAGGTGTGTTTAGACACAGTATTGCTCGCCATGAAGCGCTTTGTCTTTTTTATAATGTTGTTGCACGGCAGCCATAATTCAAACTGCTCAATATACTGGATACAGGGGAGCAGAAAGTTAATTTTAGTAGTGTTCTGAAGGGCTCCTTAATTTTAGAAGTGCTCAATATCCTTTATAGAGCAGGTGTGTTTTAATGAGATAAAGAACTTCTCTCCTTTTTAATAATGTTGTATACTAAACGAGGAACATGATGTTCGCCAGGATCCATAATTCATATTGCTCAATATCATGGATAGAGCAGGTATTAGCTGACAAAAGTGCTCAATATCCTAGATAGAGAAGGTGTGCTTAATCGCAATGTTACCTGGGATCAAGAACTTCTCTGTCTTTTTCTAATAATGTTGTTGCACGGAAGCCATAATCCTATACGCTGGATAGAGTATGTATGTTATAAAACAGCGTTGCCGGGGAAAAATAACATCATTGTGTTTTGTTATATTATTTTATCCAAGAAAATGTATTCGGCTTTGTCCGAGTGTCATAATAGTAACATTACTGTATTTCATCTGGGTCTTGGTATATATAAAAAAAGTGCACAATATCCTAGATAGAGAAGGTGTGTTTAAACGCAGCGTTGCCCGGGAGAAAGTTCTTATTGGTCTTATGTTATTATGTTGCATACTAGACAAAGACGTGGTGTTTCCCTGTGGATCATGATAATAATAATGTAGTATAATATCTGGTAAGTGGTACAAGTTAGTCAATTCAAAGTACTCAATATCCTAAATAGAGCAGGTATGCTTAAAGACCGCGTTGCCTGAGAAAAACAACGTAACAATGTTTTGCTATACAATTTATACAAGAAAATCTATTCGGCGTGAGGCATGATATTAATATCACATTTGGTACATTCAGTTTTCCTCCAATTTTTACATTCAGTTTTTTTCAATCAAATTTTTCATTTTTTCACTTATTTTTTCATTTCCTTCACTTTTTTTTATTCATTTTCTTTTATTGTTTTTCATTTATTTCTTTCATTCATTTTTTCCTCCGTTTTTTTTTATCAAAGTTTTCATTCATTCACTTTTAATTCATATTTTTTTCATTCTTTTTTGTCATTCAATTTTTTCATTAATTATTTCATTCAGGTTTTTCATTCATTTTTCTTCATTCAATTTGTTTATTCATTTGTTTATTCAATTTGTTTTATTGATTTTTTCATTCAAATTTTTGGCATTTATTTCTCATTATCTTTTCTTCATTCATTTTTTTTTCATTCTGGTTATATTTCTTTTTCTTTCATTCATTTTTCTCATTCATGTTTTTCATTCATTTTTCAGTCATTTTTTTTCATTCAACTTTTTTTTAATCAATTCGTTTATCATCTTTTCATTGTTTTTTTTTATTCAGTTTTCCTTTTATTTGTTATTCAGCTTTTTTATCAATCATTTTTCAGTCATTTCTACTCATTGCTTGTCCAGGAGCAAATAAATTGTCATTGTCAACATCATTTCTCTTCATACTTTGATTTTAACCTTACTTTTGGTAGTGCTGTGAAGGCTCCATTACTAACATTACAGTATTACTTTTGGTAAATAAGGCGGGGGATAACAAAA
>OY744533.1:62956195-63023695 GCA_963556195.1 Sepiola atlantica | reverse complement strand
TACTTAGAGCCAAGGGCGCTAAGTGTGTCGACCCGTATTCGGTAAGATGATGAAATCGACAACGAACGGCAGACGTAGGATGATGAAATCGACAACGCGCAACCGATGTAATTTTTTGGGGGGGAGGGGGTACAGGAAATTATATCTGTCTTTTCTCTCTTAAAAATCTCTATCTTCTTTCCGCTCACAAGCTGGACAAGGAAATAAAGTATAAAAATGCATTCATGTGATTGGTCGGTATTTTGCTTGTAAAATCCTAAGTTCGAGTAGTGGTACGGCGTGATAGGTATCTATTGTTCTTTTATTGTTCATCATTTCGCTTTACTGTTCTTAAAAGTGCTTAACTGAATCCACGACTTGTATTGCTGTATTGTTGCTTCGTTGTTTGTGCAGATCTTCTCAACGTGTGGCAATGAAAGTGAATAAACTGAATCCAGAGCATGCTTTTCCTATTACTGTATTACTTGTTCTTCTGTTGTTCTTATTTACTGTTCTTACAGTGAATAAACTGAACCCAGAACACGTGTTTTGTATTGCTGTATTACTTGTTCCTCTATTGTTCATACAACCTTTGTATTACTGTTCCTAACATGAGCAGACCGAATTCGTGACATGTGTCTTGTATGTGTCCGCTGTATTACTTGTTCCTCTATTGTTATTGCATTTTTGTGGAGTAACAAGACTTTCAAACCACCGTGTACTTTCCTTTTTGCATCAGAGGTGAATGTAAAGGATCCCCACCCCATCCCTTAAGTGGCATGAAAGGCATTGTGTACGAGAATGCGTCGTTAACAGCCGAACTGTAAATTCCGGTTGCTTGTGAATATTTGATGATGATGTCAGAGACGCAATCCGATGCCGGTGTTTCCTGCTGTGTAACCAACGGGAAGACTAGAATCAAGGATTTCGCAACAGTCGGAAGCGTCGCACGGCACAAACATTGTCTTAGATTCTCCCTTTCCACTAAAAACAAAATACTAAAACGGGAAGAAAGAAAAATCATATTCCTATTTAAGATTCCAACTTGTATAGCAGTACAAGAGCAATTCTTGGATCTCGACGGATTATCTTGACGACGGCTAATCACGTACACTGCTTGAGTCTTGTTGTGTAGATGACACGTAGCAGCGGTTCGTTCTCTCTCCTTTCGTTGTTGACCTTTGCTTTTTAATAATAGCGGTTGTAAAATTTAATAAAAGCTAAAAAGAAAACCCCGAACGAAAGCTTAAATTAAAATAAAATCGATTCCAAGACTTTAAAACATACAAAAATCAAACAATATGCAGGTAGGTAGAAAAGTAACTTTTCTTTGCGTTTGGTAACAGTTAATTATTAAATTTTTTACACTTATTTTTCCTGTAAACAATACTGCACAATCGCCAAACATTCATATGAAATCATAGAATTATGTTAATAATTTAATTTTTCATATATAAATTATTATCATTTCTGATGACCTAAAGAAAAAGAAAAACACCCTACTGAATTTTGTCATTAAGTGGATGTTTTTATTCTAAATTACTTTCAAGTGGGGTAAGTCTAACTTGCTAGTTGTTTTCTAACTGCACCCCATAACTTGAAATTGGTTTCGTCTGGCTAGAGAAAAGGCACGTTTTTACTCGCTAACAAGCAAGGAAGTATATATATATAATGGCTTGCCACTATTTTGGAACCAATTTTGGAACACTACAGTTCATTTTGCATGAAAGATTTTTTTTCCTTTTACAACTTTATGCAAAATTATTCAGATACTGATGAATTTATGTGTTCTTTTGACATATCTAACCTGTTTACCTGTGTTCCGCTTCTTGAAACGATTAATATATGTGCCGATGTATCGCGGTCAACTTCCCATTCCTCCTATTCCTGAAAATGTTTTCGTGGAGTTGATGAAATTTGCTACGATGTCGGTAGAATTCAGCTTTGACGACATTATGTACAGACAGATTGATGGTGTTTCTATGGGCTCTCCCTTAGGGCCAGCATTGGCCAATATTTTTGTTGGTTTCTATGAAGAAGGTCTCCTATCTGGTCCAAATAGACCAGATATCTACTTTCGTTATGTTGACGACACCTTTTGTCTGTTCAACAATGAAACGGAAGCGGACGTTTTTTTTTACGTCTCTTAACAATATTCATCCAGCTCTTAAATTCACAATTGATAAGGAAGCCAATTCTTCACTCCCATTTCTTGATGTATTGGTTAATAAAAATTCCTCTGGTTTCTTGACGTCAGTATATCGGAAACCTACCTCACTGGTCTTTACACTCGTTGGGACTCATTTTGTCCCACGAAACAAAAGTTTAATCTTATTAAGACCCTTACCCATAGGACTTTAAAGATTTGTTCAAAGACCAAACTGGATGAAGAAATTAAATTTATCACTAAGACCCTCTGCAACAATGGCTATCCTTTAGACATTGTATAATCTACCATTAAAACCAAAATATCAAATTTTTACAAAAGCAAATCAGCTTCTGTAGACAAATGCCCTATTTACCTTCTCCTACATTGGCTTGGTAACATTAACGATAGATTCGCCAAACAAATCTCTTTGTCTGTACAACAATGTTATTTTGCTGCGAATACACGAGTTGTTTTTTTCCTCCCGACCGATCTTGACTTCTATTCGAAAAGATGTCCTTCCCAACATCACAATAATTCTATTATTTATTTATTTAAATGTAGTTGCAGTATGTACTATGTTGGGATGACGTCACAAAGAGTAGACACCCGGGTCAAACCACACGTGCCCACAAAAATTCGCAATGCAAATTATTCACCAACAGACATTTTACATAATACTTATGGTTCGTCGATAGGTGAATATCTTATGAATACCCGCACCTGTGCTTCTAAATTCAGTGCTGACTTATTCTCCATTCTTAGTAAGTCGCACTCTCCTTATCATCTCAAGATCCTAGAAACAATCTATATTGAGTCTTTGAGACATTCTCTTTGCAAGCAAAGAGAAAATCTCCTCGGGCTTAATGTTGTTTCTATTTGATTGAACTTTCTTTTCTGTTTTTTTGTTTTTTACTCCTTCCCTCGCTAATTCTCATAGCATTTTAAAAATATTTTTTTATACGATACCTCGATATTTGGCTCTGTTGAGCGAGGTACGAAACCGGTCAGCTGCCCTTTCATCTTTTTAATTTCTTAATTCATCATCAGTAATAAATATTGTCTCTTCAATGCCATTTTAAAGTGTTGTACGACAAAAAAAAATTTAAATATATATATATATATATATATATATATATATATATATATATATATATATATATATTTCTCCAACTTAAACAATTTTTCCCCTCATATCTTATTCGATTTTCTTAGTTTTTAATTTATCATTCTGACGTTTCCTCTTAGAGGGTTAGACGATAAGGCCTTAACGAAAAATTTTAACAATTTTCTTTTTTTTCCATCCGCCCGTTTCATTGATTAAAAAATGTTTACTCTGAAATTTATCTTACGATTTTGTTGTACTCGAAATTTACTTCCTCTGTTTAATAATACCTTTTTTTTCTGATGGTCTTTTTTGTATTAAAATCAAAAAAATAATAATAAATATTCCATAGGTTTCTCGAACGTTTTCGATTCTTCGTCGAATCATCCTCAGGTGTCAAAAGCAAATCAATGAAAAGGCTGGAGAAAGAAGAAACATTAAAAATACTTGAAGCTATCTACATAAAAACACACCAACTTAAAATTAACAACATCACATATGAAACCAGTGGTAACATTTTAAAATGCTTAACATGATGCGATTTTGTTCTGTGATATCTCCTTATAAAATTTCATGTGAATACATAGAATACTAATATATATATATATATATATATATATATATATATATATATATATATATATATATATATGTATTCCATGTATCCAGATAAGATATGATATTTTATATATCGATTTTTCAGTATTTACTTCAACAGTGCTCAATGCGTGAGTAGAGCTAGTTAGTAAGTTATGAAAATATATTTATGGCAATTAAGCTACACAGAGGCTCCCTTCCATGTTTTATCCCCGTAAGGAATCGTTTAGCCTACGGGGATGAAACGCGGAAGCCTATGTGTTGCTTAATTGTCATTTCCGACTGGCATTGATGAACCCTGGGAGTAGGAGGTAAGGAAGAAAGAATGGAAGAAAAGCTGGGAGTTGGAGGGAAAGAAAAAAGAAATGAATGAAAACGTTGGAGTTGGAGGGGTGAAAGAAAGAAAGAAGAAAATGTTGGAGTATGAGGTAAAGAAGAAAGAAAGAAGGACACGTGAGAGTAGGAGGAGGAAGGAAGGAACGAAGGGATGAAGGAAGGAAGGAAGAAGGAAGGAACGAAGAAGGAAGATAGGAACGAACGAAGACGCGGGAGTATGATGGGAGAAAGAGGAAGAAAGTAAAGAAGGAAACACGAGAGTATTGGGGAAGAAAGGAAGAAAGGAAGGAATGAAGGAAGGAAGGAGACGCGGGTGGAGTCTTCCTGCCCATCCCCCGATACCGGTATTTCCCCAGAATGTTTCTTTTTGATTAAACAACCGCCATATCTATGATAATAAGCACTTTTAAAATTAAAGAGGCTTACAGAGTACAATTAAAAGCAAGTCCCCCCCGTTATCTTTGTATAGAAATTCCATCTTTTGTGAGGAAAGAAAAAAATGAGTATGTCCTCTGAGCACTACTGTAACACACACATGTAATTAAAAAAGGCTTGCAAAGCACTAATAAACCATGTGTGTTCGAAGAAAAATGATGATATTCACAATAGTGAAGAAGAAGAAGAAGAAGAAGAAGAAGAAGAAGAAGAAGAAGAAGAAGAAGAAGAAAAAGAAGAAGTCACTTTGACATGGGGTGCGCAGGAATGATTCAGAAAAATACTACATATTACATTGATTTATTTTCAAATTACTACATAATAACGCTGAATTTTATAAAAACGGCCCATTTGTCCCCCCCCCCCCCGTATGTAAATGTTTAACAATGCAGAACTTCCTCGGTTGCTCGAGACAAAAGCTGTCTTTTCACCAGTCGCCCGATCGTCCCCCCTTCGATGTATGTTTAGGTCACTTTTAAAAAAGGAAAAGATACAAAAAATGTGTTAGTAGTCTAGTATCGAACCCTAAACCTCTCAGTCATGGACGTTCGCCGATACTCTTCGGACCATGGAAGCGAGTACTAAACTTTTCGAAAAGTAATTGACTAAAACCAAGCTCACATTAGTTTTATGCACGCACGCACGCACAGATTGTACGATCCGACAGAAGTCGAACAAATGAAGTGTCCACCCGTCACACGGTTTTGGGTCATTTCTATACGAAGAAATCGCTGTTCTTTTCCAATGTTTAGATATTATGCGTTCGAAAGTTGGAGGACTCAGAAAATTACAACTTTTGGGGGGAGCCAGTTCCAGACATACGCACATACACACATACACACAGTCAAAGTATTGTAAATACATGTACGTATATTGAAGTAATTCTAAACTCGATTCCCTGAAGAAATTGTAGCCGCCATGATGAATAATGGAACACTATAAGGAACTGTGTTCGTTACATATATTATCTAAAAACCGAAATGAGTATAACTGTATACGTAATAAGTAGAAATAACGTAATCCGATATTCTCGAAAATCAGCGGAATTAAATGTGTGTGTAATGTATTGTATTATGTAGTAAATTAATAGCAGAAGAATAGTAATTAATAAGGATTACGTTTTTAAAAATAGACTTTGTTTATTAGTTCCCGGTGCGATGAAGAGGGTGATAGTAGTAAAGTGTTAGCGTGAAAAGTCTTTGCTACCACCTGTATGGAGTATGTTTTGGGGAGAGTCTAAGATGGTAGACCAAAAGTAATATTAAGTGTTTGCTGGAGAAAATAATCACAAATTTACTATAACACGCTCGAGTGAATAAGCGTAATATAGTGGGGAGTTCAGTAGCCTGTAGTGAATGTGGTTATTTTTCTATTCTTGACAAAGATACAGGGAAAAAATCGTCTTAACTTTATATAGAAGATATATATATATATATATATATATATATATATATATATATATATATATATATGTATATATATATATATATATATATATATATATATAAAAATTTTAATGTACTTACATTCGTACTGTTATTTTGCTAATAGAAATCATTTATATCCAATATTTATTTAGCATTTCTTTAAGATTTAACAATAGTGACACAATATTACTAAAACGTAATCAAAATAATTTTAGTCTGACCGTTATACGGCGTTTCGTTACGTGTCCATTATGATAGAGGGTAACCAGTGTTTTTGTTTTAACTTTCTAGTTTTCTATTTATATTTTTTTTCGAAATTCTGAAATTTTCTATATTACGATTCTCAAATATTTATTCATTATATTAGTGCAATATTTTTGTGGGCTTCCGCAAATGTTGGTACGATTCTTTCTAATAATTGTTTCTGCTTCTTCGTCTACGGCCAGCAACCAGCAAGGTATTTGACCTGAAGGTTGTGTTATTTTTCGTACCATAGCAAAGATACATCCTCGACAATCAGACCTACAGAGTCTGGTCTATTTGAGTTAGGTGGCCTGTTTTCGCGCTGAGGTATGGTTCTGTGCAGTTCTAGGAAGTCAACCTTCCCAGGCCTTACCTTCTCTCTTTGAGAGGGAGTTAGTTTATTGCTAATCGCCTGAGTAGCCCGTACCGGTGAATGCCGACGTGGCTGCTCAGGCGTTTTTTGTAGGCCAGAGTGCTCCGCTTCTTGGGCGCTTGCTTTTCAACCCCCAACTTCCGACCTTGTGTCACATCTTCCTGTGGCGGGAAAGAAAGTAAATACTAGCAATAGTAAACGTCTGAAACATCGGTTTTTTATACGAATTGACATTTTTCTTGTCTTTCAGATATCAATATAGCCATCATAGCACCATTTAAGTATGACACAAGGCAAAGTAGCATTAGACTTCTTAGAGTTTCATAGCAACCGTAGCATAGGTCAATCTGAAGGTGGACTTAATTAGCATGAACTCATCGCAAACTTCGGGGATCCACTTTCCATTTTTACCAATTCGTCAGAAGATGAAAACAATCAATGTTATCTCGCCTAGGTCGATCAGGACCCTCTGACAGCAGTCATCATTATTGATTATAATAATAAGGTTGTCTATTTACATCTTTCATATAACAAAGTAACGATCTGTCGCTGTTGTAATTTATTTTAATACCTATGTATTAATGATAGTGTGACACAAAACGAAGGAAGGGAGGTATACGCGTATTAATATATAGATATTTTTACATATATATATATCTACAAAGCTATAATTCGGCCATGCATGCAGTATTGTTGCCACATGTGGGCTGGTCCACCAACTAGTAGTCTCTCCCCTTTAGAGAAAACCCAAAAAGAACCTCTAATCTAATAGGTCCCAAACTGTCTACCATGCTATAGCCCCTGTCCCATCGCCGCAATGTTGCATCTGCGTGCTTGTTTTACAAGTACTTCAATGGAATGTGCTCCGAAGAATTTGCTGCAATTGTTCCCCCTCAACGTAAATACCTCCGACCAACCCGACAATCAGCAAAATCCCACCTCTTCACTGTAGAGGTTCTTTAGATGCTGGAAGACTTTCTACTCTAATAAGTACCATCCTAAAACTGCTTGCGTTTTAAATTCCCTTCTTGCATCATGTTCCCCGACTGTACCAACATGCAGGAGTTTACATGGAATGTGAAAGAAAAATCTTGCTGCACAACTCCCCATTTAAGATGCTGCTATAAATCTGGCCCCTAATTCACGTCTCAGTTGTAGTGTACCTTGTTTGGAGTGAATATAAGTATTAAAAAAGGGAATAAATCATTTTAAATAAATCAGTTTATTTGACCAGATGCAATAAAGGGCGTCTATATCTGTCTGTCTGTCTTTCTCTCTGTCTGTATGTCTGTCTGTCTGTCTGTGTCTGTGTGTGTGTCTCTCTCTCTCTTTCTTTCTCTCTTTCTCTCTTTCTCTCATTCTCTCTCTCTCTTTCTTTCTCTCTTTCTCTCTTTCTCTCATTCTCTCTCTCTCTCTCTTTCTTTCTCTCTTTCTCTCTTTCTCTCATTCTCTCTCTCTCTCTCTCTCTCTCTCTCTCTCTCTCTCTCTCTCTCTCCCTCCTTCTTGTTCGCTCGCTCTTTCATTCTTTCTGTAGAGATAGGTTCGTGTAGGATACATTTGGAATAAAATCCTTACATATTCTTGCCAGTATTTCTAGGGAAATTTGCGACCGTCTTTATTGTGCGAGCATCGTCCGTGTAATCTGTCCACTGCACACGCGCAGTTATGTTCACTGGATTTGTCGAGGGAGGGTAAAGCGCAGCGAGGTGGGTTTTACTTTGAAAATGTTGCACGTTTGCCCCGTAATAAATCGGGGTAATTGTCAACATGGCTGCCTCGAAAATAAAAAAAGAGGATCGTGGGTATTGGGTGTTTATGGGTGAGAGTGGTGACAAGGGGTCATTGTAAAATGCCAAATCCAATGCTAATGGCCTTGTGGCAAACACTGAGCATTTGGCGCCGTTTAACGACTTTTGGGAAACGGGTATTGGGAAGGCGTGTTAAAGGTCGACGGCTAAGGACCTATGAAAGCGTGAAATAATGAAAGCAGGAATGAAAGAAGGAAGTAAAAAGGAAAATAAAAGGGAGGGGGTAAGCAAAGAAAGAGAGAAGAATAGAAGAGAGTAAGACATAAATTAAATAAGGGAAGAAAAGAAGATAGTTAGAAAAGAATAAAGAGGGAAGGGGAAATTGAAGAAAGCAAGAAGGGGTAAATGAAAGAAAGAGGGGCTGAAGGAAGAAAAGGTGAAATAAATAATAATAATAAAAGGTGCGAAAGAAAGAAAGATGAAATTAGAGGAAGGAGGATAAAGGGCAAGACGAAATGAAGGGGAGAGAGAAAGGAAAGATAGTGGAACGAAATAAAGAAAAGAACTGAATCGATGAAAGAATCAAATGAAAGCAAGACGGAAAGATGGAATTAGAAGAGAGAAAGAAAAGAATGAAAGAAAAATCTATTGAAAGAAGGGAAGAATAATCAAAGAAAAGAATAAAAATGGAAAAAGAAGAAATGGAAAAAGGAATGGAAAAAGGAATAAAATTATAAGAAAAACTTATGAACGGAAAAAGGGGGGAAAAGATCGTTAAAAATAAAGAAGGAAAGGGGCGAATAAGAAAGGAAGAGAGAAATTGAAGGAATGAATAAAAGCAGGAGGACATGAAAAAGAAAAGGAAGAAATAAATAGATTAATAAATAATGAAAAAGGTGTAAAGAAAAGGGCGAATAAATTAAAGGAAAGGGGGAAATAAGTTATGACGAAATGAAGGAAGACAGAAAGGAAGGAACGTGAAAAAGTAAAGGAAAAGCTGAATAGATGAAAGAATTAAATAAAAGCAAGAAAGAAAGAATGGATTTAAGAAATAGGGAAGGAAGGGAGTAGGAAGAAAGGCAGAAGGATGGATGGATGGATGGATGGATGGATGGATGGATGGATGGATGGATGGATGGATGGATAAAAAGAGGTAAGGGGTAAGGGAGAAAGAAGAAAGGAAGAAGGGAGAAAAGAAGGGAAGAAAGGAGAAAGGAATGAAAGAAGAAGGGAAAGAAGTAAAGAAGGAAAAAAAGAGGAAAGAGACAAGAAAAGGAATGAAGGAAGGAAAGAGGGAAGAGAGAAGGAAGGAAGGAAAGAAGGAAAGAAGGAGAAAAGAAAAATGGATGGAAGACAGAAAGGAAAGATTAAAAGGAATGATAGAAATAAAAAAAGGAACTTGAAAAAGGGAAGAAGAAAGAAAGTAAATAACGAAAACAGTAAAGAAGAAAATAAAATTAGAGAAATGAATTAAAGAAGGAAATAATAAACGAACGAACGAATAAGCAGAGGAAGCAACTCGATTGAAACGGCTACAATACAAATGTAGAAAAATTATTGGTATTTTCCAAGGTGAAAAGTCGAGAAAAAAGGAAAATAAAGAAAAATATTTGACACAATCAAAAGAACACATAAAAACAAAAGAAAAATGTTCTGACATAAAAAGGGAGCGAGTACAAGCAACATTAAAAAAAAATCTTTGGTAATTGCGAACGAAAATGGTTTGTAAAAAAAGAGAGAAATCACAAAGAAGGTTGGGGCAACGGGGACGACGACCGAAACTAAAATCGAAGACCAATGGCGGCCAGACTAACTTTTTGGTTTTGCATGTTTTTCTTCTTCTTCTGTCCGCTTGCTTTTCTGTCTTCCGACTGAAGAGCGCTGCGTCAATAAAAGATCTGACATTGGTTTTCGGCATCAAATCAGATTTTAGCCGCTCTTTAGCCTTTTCAGTTTTTTCACGTTGGTTTTTGTTTGTCCATTTTTAATTTATTCAGTTATTCATTTATTTCTTGTATTTATGATTCACTCTTCCCTTTCTTCTTTTTTACATCCATTTTGTTGACGATTAAAAAAGAAAATAGGAAAAAGGATAAATGATGAAAATGAAGGAAAAATAAAAATGGAGGAAAAATAAAAATGGAGGAAAATAGAAATGGAAGAGAAATAGAAATGGAGGAAAAATAGAAATGAAGAAAAAATAAAAATGGAGGGAAAATAAAAATAGGGGAAAATAAAAATAGGGGAAAAATAGAAATGGGAGAAAAATAAAAATGGAGGAAAAATAGAAATGGAGATCAAATAAAAATGGAGCAAAAATAGAAATGGAGCAAAAATAGAAATGGAGGAAAGATAGAAATTGAGGAAAGATAGAAATGAAAGAAAAAGAAAAATGGAGGGAAAATAAAAATTAAAGGAAAAATAAAAATGGAGGGAAAATAAAAATGGAGTAAAAATAAAAATGGAGGAAATTAGAAATTGAGAAAAAATAAAAATTAAAGAAATAAAAATGAAATAAAAGTAAAAATAGAGCAAAAATAAAAATGGAGGAAACTAGAAATTGAGAAAAAATAAAAATGAAATAAATAAAAATGAAAGAAAAAGGAAAATGGAGGGAAAATAACAATAAAGGAAAAATAAAAATGGAGCAAATATAGAAATGGAGGAAAAATAAAAATGGAGCAAAACTAAAAATGGAGGAAATATAGAAATTGAGGAAAAATAAAAATGATGGAAAATAAAAATGAAAGAAAAAGAAAAATGGAGGAAAAATAAAAATAAAGAAAAAATAAAAATGGAGGGAAAATAAAAATGAAGGAAAATAAAAATGAAAGAAAAATAAAAATGGAGGAAAAATAAAAATAAAGGAAAAATATAAATGGAGGGAAAATAAAAATGGTGCAAAAATAAAAATGGAGGAAAATAGAAATTGAGGAAAAATAAAAATTAAGGAAATAAAAATGAAAGAAATAAATGGAGGGAAAATAAAAATAAAGGAAAAATAAAAATGGAGGTAAGACGAAAATATAAAACGTGAAAAAGAAACAAACGTACTAAAAATAAAAAGAACAAAGACGGTTTTAAATATGTAAAAAATTGAGAGAAAAGGGTTAAAGAGTAAGAAAAGAAAGAAATACGGAACAACTGTGCGTAGAGAATGAAAAAGTAAATTGGTTAAAAATGAAAGAAAGATAGAAATAAAAAAATATATATATATGATTATTGAAGAAAATGTTGACAAAAAACATAAGAAATAATGAAAGATTGACAAAAAAAAGAAAGAAAAATGACGAGAAGAAAAACCAGTAAAAGAACATAACAAAAAACGAGAAACGAAAGAGAAAAAAAAAAGGAATAAAGTTTCAGATCGGATAAAATATCATCGATTATTCTGATGACCAAAATGAAAAATAGAAAAGAAAGGATGATTAAAGAAGAAAATAGAGTGAAGAAAAGATCACACAAAAAAAGAAAAATTGAGGAAAAATAAAAATATGAAACGTAAAAAAAAAGAAAACGCACAAAAATAAAGATAACAAAAAAAGATTTGTTTAAAGAAAAAGAAAGAACGAATTAAAAATATAATGGAAGAAAAGGTAGAAGAAATAAGAGAAAATTAAACGAAGACAATGAAAAATAAATTATGGTTAAGAATGAAAGAAAGAAAGTGAGAAATAAGAGAAAATTAAACGAAAACAATGAAAAAGAAATATAGTTAAGAATGAAAGAAAGAAAGTGAGACATGTATAATTATTGTAAAAAAAAAAGGGAGACGAAAAAAAAAGCAGTAGAAATAATGGAGAATGGCCAAAATAAGAAAGAAACAAAGAAAAATAAAGAGAGCAAAAAGAAGGAATTAAAAAAAATGGAGAATAAAAGAAGAACGGAAAGAAAGCTTTAGATCGGATAAACTAAAAACGATTATTCTGTTCAATGATTAGCTTTAACGATTCAATAGTAACAAGCATCGAAGCAAAAAGCCCAACTCCCCGTCCGTTTCCCAGCGCCCCCTCCCCAAAAGCACCCGGCACCATTCCGCCACCGCTCTTGTCTCAGAATACGCGACAATGGCGTCGGTAAGACCGCGCCCGCACAGAATACGAAAATAAATCCAACAAAAGTACAAAAGAAGCCGGGGAAAAAAACTAAAATAAAAAGGCAAAAATGTCATCGCTAAAACTGCAGACATTAAAGCGAAGAAAATGGTAATAACAAATCGTATTTGGCTTCGATGAGGAGCATATTAACTAAGATAGGAGCCTTACGAGTGGCGCCCAACACGGACATGCGCGCCATTCGTCTCGCGCTCGCACGGGGACTAACAATGTTTACAAGCGGGTTTTGGCGGGAGATTTCGTTTAGCTTTCAAAGCAAACGAGAAAAAGAGAGAGAGATACAAATGATAAAATAAATAAAGAGAGAGAGAGGTGATGGGTGTGTGTGTGTGTATGTGTGTTTTTGTGTGAGTGGGTGATTGTGTGTGTGTGTGTGTGCAATCACCTCGGTAGGGAAAATCTAATAGGTTTATAAGCAGTAATAGAACATTTCAGTAATTGGTTGCAAACAGTTAACTCTGAACGCCTAAATTGCTAATCGTGCCAGGTCTATATCAATGTAAGTACATATATATATATATATATATATATATATATATATATATATATATATATATATATATATATATATATATAAAGTCAGGTTCATATTATATTCCAATAACCACGTTTTTATTTTATTATTTTTATTTTTACTTTTTCACATTTTCAAAATAACATAGCCTTTCTGTGATATATATATATATATATATATATATATATATATATATATATATATATATAGGGGAGGGGAACAAGACAAATGAAACGAACCGTAAAAAATATATCTCACTGAAATGTTATGTTTTTTGAAAATGTGAAAAAATAAAAATAAAAATAATAAAATAAAAACATGGTTATTGGAATATAATATGAACCTGACTTATATTTGCTCTGTTGTCACTAATTGACAATCATCGAGCTGAAACTTTTAAGGAGACTGCAAAGTAAAAGAGCACTGATAGTATATGCTAATACATATATTGGCATTAATAATTATATATATATATATATATATATATATACAAGAAAACAATGCTATGTTAAATTCCAATAACCAAGTCTTTATTCATTTTTTCTTACAGAGCTTCAAAGCAATTCAGTATAACTTGACAATAGATTCGCACACAAATAAAGATCAGTCTCGCTTATATATACATATATACATATATATATATATATATATATATATATATATATATATATATATAATTATTTCCACAATCAGACAACGCCGCAACCCACAACCTATGAAAAGAAACAAACCGGAAGTCCTAGACTCGAGTTTCGCCCTCCTTTGGGCTCATCAGTAGAACACATCCGAACTCAGGATTCGAAACCCGAGTCACTTGCATGGTAAGCGAGTACTCTGCCACTGAGCTACCTCGCCACATACAAGAATGTCTATTAATTTACACAGATTAAGCAAACCGCGGCGATGGCTGACTGTGGAATGAACCTACTCTTTTCAACAAGGGGTGTAGTCATCCAACTACTATGAACCCAGGCCGATGTCTCACAAGTAGGATTTTATACTCGCTAGGACGATGTCATCCAACAAGCTAACCTAGCGAGCAAATAAATATTAGATTTCTTGAATGTGAGATGGTATATATAATTATTTCCACAATCAGACAACGCCGCAACCCACAACCTATGAAAAGAAACAAACCGGAAGTCCTAGACTCGAGTTTCGCCCTCCTTTGGGCTCATCAGTAGAACACATCCGAACTCAGGATTCGAAACCCGAGTCACTTGCATGGTAAGCGAGTACTCTGCCACTGAGCTACCTCGCCACATACAAGAATGTCTATTAATTTACACAGATTAAGACAAACCGCGGCGATGGCTGACTGTGGAATGAACCTACTCTTTTCAACAAGGGGTGTAGTCATCCAACTACTATGAACCCAGGCCGATGTCTCACAAGTAGGATTTTATACTCGCTAGGACGATGTCATCCAACAAGCTAACCTAGCGAGCAAATAAATATTAGATTTCTTGAATGTGAGATGGTATATATAATTATTTTCACAATCAGACAACGCCGCAACCCACAACCTATGAAAAGAAACAAACCGGAAGTCCTAGACTCGAGTTTCGCCCTCCTTTGGGCTCATCAGTAGAACACATCCGAACTCAGGATTCGAAACCCGAGTCACTTGCATGGTAAGCGAGTACTCTACCACTGAGCTACCTCGCCACATACAAGAATGTCTATTAATTTACACAGATTAAGCAAACCGCGGCGATGGCTGACTGTGGAATGAACCTACTCTTTTCAACAAGGGGTGTAGTCATCCAACTACTATGAACCCAGGCCGATGTCTCACAAGTAGGATTTTATACTCGCTAGGACGATGTCATCCAACAAGCTAACCTAGCGAGCAAATAAATATTAGATTTCTTGAATGTGAGATGGTATATATAATTATTTCCACAATCAGACAACGCCGCAACCCACAACCTATGAAAAGAAACAAACCGGAAGTCCTAGACTCGAGTTTCGCCCTCCTTTGGGCTCATCAGTAGAACACATCCGAACTCAGGATTCGAAACCCGAGTCACTTGCATGGTAAGCGAGTACTCTGCCACTGAGCTACCTCGCCACATACAAGAATGTCTATTAATTTACACAGATTAAGCAAACCGCGGCGATGGCTGACTGTGGAATGAACCTACTCTTTTCAACAAGGGGTGTAGTCATCCAACTACTATGAACCCAGGCCGATGTCTCACAAGTAGGATTTTATACTCGCTAGGACGATGTCATCCAACAAGCTAACCTAGCGAGCAAATAAATATTAGATTTCTTGAATGTGAGATGGTATATATAATTATTTCCACAATCAGACAACGCCGCAACCCACAACCTATGAAAAGAAACAAACCGGAAGTCCTAGACTCGAGTTTCGCCCTCCTTTGGGCTCATCAGTAGAACACATCCGAACTCAGGATTCGAAACCCGAGTCACTTGCATGGTAAGCGAGTACTCTGCCACTGAGCTACCTCGCCACATACAAGAATGTCTATTAATTTACACAGATTAAGCAAACCGCGGCGATGGCTGACTGTGGAATGAACCTACTCTTTTCAACAAGGGGTGTAGTCATCCAACTACTATGAACCCAGGCCGATGTCTCACAAGTAGGATTTTATACTCGCTAGGACGATGTCATCCAACAAGCTAACCTAGCGAGCAAATAAATATTAGATTTCTTGAATGTGAGATGGTATATATAATTATTTCCACAATCAGACAACGCCGCAACCCACAACCTATGAAAAGAAACAAACCGGAAGTCCTAGACTCGAGTTTCGCCCTCCTTTGGGCTCATCAGTAGAACACATCCGAACTCAGGATTCGAAACCCGAGTCACTTGCATGGTAAGCGAGTACTCTGCCACTGAGCTACCTCGCCACATACAAGAATGTCTATTAATTTACACAGATTAAGCAAACCGCGGCGATGGCTGACTGTGGAATGAACCTACTCTTTTCAACAAGGGGTGTAGTCATCCAACTACTATGAACCCAGACCGATGTCTCACAAGTAGGATTTTATACTCGCTAGGACGATGTCATCCAACAAGCTAACCTAGCGAGCAAATAAATATTAGATTTCTTGAATGTGAGATGGTATATATAATTATTTCCACAATCAGACAACGCCGCAACCCACAACCTATGAAAAGAAACAAACCGGAAGTCCTAGACTCGAGTTTCGCCCTCCTTTGGGCTCATCAGTAGAACACATCCGAACTCAGGATTCGAAACCCGAGTCACTTGCATGGTAAGCGAGTACTCTGCCACTGAGCTACCTCGCCACATACAAGAATGTCTATTAATTTACACAGATTAAGCAAACCGCGGCGATGGCTGACTGTGGAATGAACCTACTCTTTTCAACAAGGGGTGTAGTCATCCAACTACTATGAACCCAGGCCGATGTCTCACAAGTAGGATTTTATACTCGCTAGGACGATGTCATCCAACAAGCTAACCTAGCGAGCAAATAAATATTAGATTTCTTGAATGTGAGATGGTATATATAATTATTTCCACAATCAGACAACGCCGCAACCCACAACCTATGAAAAGAAACAAACCGGAAGTCCTAGACTCGAGTTTCGCCCTCCTTTGGGCTCATCAGTAGAACACATCCGAACTCAGGATTCGAAACCCGAGTCACTTGCATGGTAAGCGAGTACTCTGCCACTGAGCTACCTCGCCACATACAAGAATGTCTATTAATTTACACAGATTAAGCAAACCGCGGCGATGGCTGACTGTGGAATGAACCTACTCTTTTCAACAAGGGGTGTAGTCATCCAACTACTATGAACCCAGACCGATGTCTCACAAGTAGGATTTTATACTCGCTAGGACGATGTCATCCAACAAGCTAACCTAGCGAGCAAATAAATATTAGATTTCTTGAATGTGAGATGGTATATATAATTATTTCCACAATCAGACAACGCCGCAACCCACAACCTATGAAAAGAAACAAACCGGAAGTCCTAGACTCGAGTTTCGCCCTCCTTTGGGCTCATCAGTAGAACACATCTGAACTCAGGATTCGAAACCCGAGTCACTTGCATGGTAAGCGAGTACTCTACCACTGAGCTACCTCGCCACATACAAGAATGTCTATTAATTTACACAGATTAAGCAAACCGCGGCGATGGCTGACTGTGGAATGAACCTACTCTTTTCAACAAGGGGTGTAGTCATCCAACTACTATGAACCCAGGCCGATGTCTCACAAGTAGGATTTTATACTCGCTAGGACGATGTCATCCAACAAGCTAACCTAGCGAGCAAATAAATATTAGATTTCTTGAATGTGAGATGGTATATATAATTATTTCCACAATCAGACAACGCCGCAACCCACAACCTATGAAAAGAAACAAACCGGAAGTCCTAGACTCGAGTTTCGCCCTCCTTTGGGCTCATCAGTAGAACACATCCGAACTCAGGATTCGAACCCCGAGTCACTTGCATGGTAAGCGAGTACTCTGCCACTGAGCTACCTCGCCACATACAAGAATGTCTATTAATTTACACAGATTAAGCAAACCGCGGCGATGGCTGACTGTGGAATGAACCTACTCTTTTCAACAAGGGGTGTAGTCATCCAACTACTATGAACCCAGGCCGATGTCTCACAAGTAGGATTTTATACTCGCTAGGACGATGTCATCCAACAAGCTAACCTAGCGAGCAAATAAATATTAGATTTCTTGAATGTGAGATGGTATATATAATTATTTCCACAATCAGACAACGCCGCAACCCACAACCTATGAAAAGAAACAAACCGGAAGTCCTAGACTCGAGTTTCGCCCTCCTTTGGGCTCATCAGTAGAACACATCCGAACTCAGGATTCGAAACCCGAGTCACTTGCATGGTAAGCGAGTACTCTGCCACTGAGCTACCTCGCCACATACAAGAATGTCTATTAATTTACACAGATTAAGCAAACCGCGGCGATGGCTGACTGTGGAATGAACCTACTCTTTTCAACAAGGGGTGTAGTCATCCAACTACTATGAACCCAGGCCGATGTCTCACAAGTAGGATTTTATACTCGCTAGGACGATGTCATCCAACAAGCTAACCTAGCGAGCAAATAAATATTAGATTTCTTGAATGTGAGATGGTATATATAATTATTTTCACAATCAGACAACGCCGCAACCCACAACCTATGAAAAGAAACAAACCGGAGGTCCTAGACTCGAGTTTCGCCCTCCTTTGGGCTCATCAGTAGAACACATCCGAACTCAGGATTCGAAACCCGAGTCACTTGCATGGTAAGCGAGTACTCTGCCACTGAGCTACCTCGCCACATACAAGAATGTCTATTAATTTACACAGATTAAGCAAACCGCGGCGATGGCTGACTGTGGAATGAACCTACTCTTTTCAACAAGTGGTGTAGTCATCCAACTACTATGAACCCAGGCCGATGTCTCACAAGTAGGATTTTATACTCGCTAGGACGATGTCATCCAACAAGCTAACCTAGCGAGCAAATAAATATTAGATTTCTTGAATGTGAGATGGTATATATAATTATTTCCACAATCAGACAACGCCGCAACCCACAACCTATGAAAAGAAACAAACCGGAAGTCCTAGACTCGAGTTTCGCCCTCCTTTGGGCTCATCAGTAGAACACATCCGAACTCAGGATTCGAAACCCGAGTCACTTGCATGGTAAGCGAGTACTCTGCCACTGAGCTACCTCGCCACATACAAGAATGTCTATTAATTTACACAGATTAAGCAAACCGCGGCGATGGCTGACTGTGGAATGAACCTACTCTTTTCAACAAGGGGTGTAGTCATCCAACTACTATGAACCCAGGCCGATGTCTCACAAGTAGGATTTTATACTCGCTAGGACGATGTCATCCAACAAGCTAACCTAGCGAGCAAATAAATATTAGATTTCTTGAATGTGAGATGGTATATATAATTATTTCCACAATCAGACAACGCCGCAACCCACAACCTATGAAAAGAAACAAACCGGAAGTCCTAGACTCGAGTTTCGCCCTCCTTTGGGCTCATCAGTAGAACACATCTGAACTCAGGATTCGAAACCCGAGTCACTTGCATGGTAAGCGAGTACTCTACCACTGAGCTACCTCGCCACATACAAGAATGTCTATTAATTTACACAGATTAAGCAAACCGCGGCGATGGCTGACTGTGGAATGAACCTACTCTTTTCAACAAGGGGTGTAGTCATCCAACTACTATGAACCCAGGCCGATGTCTCACAAGTAGGATTTTATACTCGCTAGGACGATGTCATCCAACAAGCTAACCTAGCGAGCAAATAAATATTAGATTTCTTGAATGTGAGATGGTATATATAATTATTTCCACAATCAGACAACGCCGCAACCCACAACCTATGAAAAGAAACAAACCGGAAGTCTTAGACTCGAGTTTCGCCCTCCTTTGGGCTCATCAGTAGAACACATCCGAACTCAGGATTCGAAACCCGAGTCACTTGCATGGTAAGCGAGTACTCTGCCACTGAGCTACCTCGCCACATACAAGAATGTCTGTTAATTTACACAGATTAAGCAAACCGCGGCGATGGCTGACTGTGGAATGAACCTACTCTTTTCAACAAGGGGTGTAGTCATCCAACTACTATGAACCCAGGCCGATGTCTCACAAGTAGGATTTTATACTCGCTAGGACGATGTCATCCAACAAGCTAACCTAGCGAGCAAATAAATATTAGATTTCTTGAATGTGAGATGGTATATATAATTATTTCCACAATCAGACAACGCCGCAACCCACAACCTATGAAAAGAAACAAACCGGAAGTCCTAGACTCGAGTTTCGCCCTCCTTTGGGCTCATCAGTAGAACACATCCGAACTCAGGATTCGAAACCCGAGTCACTTGCATGGTAAGCGAGTACTCTGCCACTGAGCTACCTCGCCACATACAAGAATGTCTATTAATTTACACAGATTAAGCAAACCGCGGCGATGGCTGACTGTGGAATGAACCTACTCTTTTCAACAAGGGGTGTAGTCATCCAACTACTATGAACCCAGGCCGATGTCTCACAAGTAGGATTTTATACTCGCTAGGACGATGTCATCCAACAAGCTAACCTAGCGAGCAAATAAATATTAGATTTCTTGAATGTGAGATGGTATATATAATTATTTCCACAATCAGACAACGCCGCAACCCACAACCTATGAAAAGAAACAAACCGGAAGTCCTAGACTCGAGTTTCGCCCTCCTTTGGGCTCATCAGTAGAACACATCCGAACTCAGGATTCGAAACCCGAGTCACTTGCATGGTAAGCGAGTACTCTGCCACTGAGCTACCTCGCCACATACAAGAATGTCTATTAATTTACACAGATTAAGCAAACCGCGGCGATGGCTGACTGTGGAATGAACCTACTCTTTTCAACAAGGGGTGTAGTCATCCAACTACTATGAACCCAGGCCGATGTCTCACAAGTAGGATTTTATACTCGCTAGGACGATGTCATCCAACAAGCTAACCTAGCGAGCAAATAAATATTAGATTTCTTGAATGTGAGATGGTATATATAATTATTTCCACAATCAGACAACGCCGCAACCCACAACCTATGAAAAGAAACAAACCGGAAGTCCTAGACTCGAGTTTCGCCCTCCTTTGGGCT
The DNA here is from genome assembly GCA_963556195.1 of Sepiola atlantica. Taxonomy (NCBI): domain Eukaryota; kingdom Metazoa; phylum Mollusca; class Cephalopoda; order Sepiida; family Sepiolidae; genus Sepiola; species Sepiola atlantica. The sequence goes on along the minus strand of OY744533.1, from coordinate 63,003,005 downwards.
CATCAGTAGAACACATCCGAACTCAGGATTCGAAACCCGAGTCACTTGCATGGTAAGCGAGTACTCTGCCACTGAGCTACCTCGCCACATACAAGAATGTCTATTAATTTACACAGATTAAGCAAACCGCGGCGATGGCTGACTGTGGAATGAACCTACTCTTTTCAACAAGGGGTGTAGTCATCCAACTACTATGAACCCAGACCGATGTCTCACAAGTAGGATTTTATACTCGCTAGGACGATGTCATCCAACAAGCTAACCTAGCGAGCAAATAAATATTAGATTTCTTGAATGTGAGATGGTATATATAATTATTTCCACAATCAGACAACGCCGCAACCCACAACCTATGAAAAGAAACAAACCGGAAGTCCTAGACTCGAGTTTCGCCCTCCTTTGGGCTCATCAGTAGAACACATCTGAACTCAGGATTCGAAACCCGAGTCACTTGCATGGTAAGCGAGTACTCTACCACTGAGCTACCTCGCCACATACAAGAATGTCTATTAATTTACACAGATTAAGCAAACCGCGGCGATGGCTGACTGTGGAATGAACCTACTCTTTTCAACAAGGGGTGTAGTCATCCAACTACTATGAACCCAGGCCGATGTCTCACAAGTAGGATTTTATACTCGCTAGGACGATGTCATCCAACAAGCTAACCTAGCGAGCAAATAAATATTAGATTTCTTGAATGTGAGATGGTATATATAATTATTTCCACAATCAGACAACGCCGCAACCCACAACCTATGAAAAGAAACAAACCGGAAGTCTTAGACTCGAGTTTCGCCCTCCTTTGGGCTCATCAGTAGAACACATCCGAACTCAGGATTCGAAACCCGAGTCACTTGCATGGTAAGCGAGTACTCTGCCACTGAGCTACCTCGCCACATACAAGAATGTCTATTAATTTACACAGATTAAGCAAACCGCGGCGATGGCTGACTGTGGAATGAACCTACTCTTTTCAACAAGGGGTGTAGTCATCCAACTACTATGAACCCAGGCCGATGTCTCACAAGTAGGATTTTATACTCGCTAGGACGATGTCATCCAACAAGCTAACCTAGCGAGCAAATAAATATTAGATTTCTTGAATGTGAGATGGTATATATAATTATTTCCACAATCAGACAACGCCGCAACCCACAACCTATGAAAAGAAACAAACCGGAAGTCCTAGACTCGAGTTTCGCCCTCCTTTGGGCTCATCAGTAGAACACATCCGAACTCAGGATTCGAAACCCGAGTCACTTGCATGGTAAGCGAGTACTCTGCCACTGAGCTACCTCGCCACATACAAGAATGTCTATTAATTTACACAGATTAAGCAAACCGCGGCGATGGCTGACTGTGGAATGAACCTACTCTTTTCAACAAGGGGTGTAGTCATCCAACTACTATGAACCCAGGCCGATGTCTCACAAGTAGGATTTTATACTCGCTAGGACGATGTCATCCAACAAGCTAACCTAGCGAGCAAATAAATATTAGATTTCTTGAATGTGAGATGGTATATATAATTATTTCCACAATCAGACAACGAGTATAAAATTTATATATATATATGACAAGATAGACAGTGCCGTCCATATTTTATCTCCGCAGGTAATCATCAGGCTAAGTGCACCTTAGCCTGACGATTCTCTGCGCGAATGAAACACGGACGCCATGGTATAGCTTAATTGCAATAAATATGTTTTGGTTTGGTCCGAATTCAGAAAAGGACAAGTACTTTACTCATGGATTTTTCTGTGACAGGAGGGAAGTACATCGATACCTGATTTTAATTATCGAAAATGTCTAAAATTTAAGGCTTAAACTTAAGAGGGCTTAAGAAGAAATCGAAATTCAGGGAATCAAGCTTAGTTAGTGTCTGATGATTATGGATCTAATTTAATGCAACTCAGACATATTTGAATTTTCAAATAGAGGGTTGTGCTCATATTATTCCCCATAAAAACCCTTTAACATACTCCAAAGAAACTGACATTTCACAAAAATGCCCCCCCCCCTTGCATAAAAGTAAATTAAATAAATATAAGCCACATTCGGAATCCTCACGTCTAGCATCGGTGTTTCCAAATTCATAATGATCGGTTAATTATTTTAAGACCGAATCCTGTACATACAAATATATAAATGAGTCCTCTTAAGAGGCAATGTATGAGACCTGAGATCCGCGGTTCGGACCCTGCAGCCGGCGGCTCAGTTTTTACAAGTAACCACACTAATGAGTCTTAGAGAGACGAAACAGTGAGTTGACTGTGGATATAAATACTTAATTATTAAATTATATATATATATATATATATATATATATATATATATATATATATATATAGAACCCTGTCAACTCGTACATTTTAATGGAATAATTAAAAATCCTGGTTTTACCGATGAAAACGTGACTTAGATCCTTTTCTGATGAGATGTTACTAAACGGCTAGATTTGGCGAATGAGTTTTACAGAATAGCCCCGGCGTTCACCGGACATTTTTTATGAAGATATCTAGAAGACAACGTTTACGCTATGAAACTTAAAAGAGTCGCCGAATTAAAGGCAGTCATTGAATTTGAATGCGCGCAAAGACGAATTACTTCGTGATGTACGCGAGTCCATTGTTTCGCGTTGACAGCAGAGCACGAAACAAAACGGATGCCATTTTTACAACTTACAGTATAATGATGTTTATAAATTCTAATACATTTTGAAAATTATATTAATTTTAACAAACACCTACTTTATAACAATTCTGTCCCCCCCCTCTAAAAGATTCCCAGCAAAAACCCATTCAACTAAACACACTGTATATAATTTTCCTTTCTTCTTATACGTATCTGTAACTAAGCGCGACTTCCATGAGCAGAGTTTCTTTCCGAGAACTACACATCAATATGGTCGTTTTCAAGTCGTTAACAAGTTCTTGTTGAGCCGTCCTCTGAGATAATCAAATGCTGCCCAGTTTCAACCATCATCTCCCATCTACTAAGTGTTGTGTCACCGTCCACCTGACAAACCCATTAACCCTTGTCCTCGAGTGGACTTTTGGCCTTAATCAGCGGTGACTCATAAGTAGAAAATAAATTCAAAGTTTGTAAACATCTTTTTGGGATACTCTGTATATATTTTTGGAATCATTAAATTTTATAACATTTAATTTTACATAAAAATGTAATTCAAATTTTATTTAGGAAATGATAGAATCCAAGAAGTATTCGAGACACATTAAATATGTAAAGAATTACAATCCTGACAATATATATAGAGTATTGTATCACATTGTCTTGATATATATATATATATATATATATATATATATATATATATATATATATATATATATATATATATATATATATATATATATATATATAAACAGTTTATGAATTAAAACATGACTATTGTTCCAAGAATTAGAACATCAAGTCCAGTATGGCGTACGATCGTTTCCAAAACAGTTTGGAAAAACTTTATTTAATTTTATTTTATAAATTAATAAAGCTAATACAAAACGTCTCTTCATCAGTGCCTTTAGCAACACGTCTTACAGAAAATCAGAGAAAAAACAAAAAATCTCGTTCTAGAGAAACATCAGCTGACAGAAAGAATATATATATATATATATATATATATATATATATATATATATATATATATTATTTTATGTATCCACATAAAATGTGATTAGGAGATATAATGTTTTATGTATTAATTTTCAGTATTTATATCAACAGTACTCGATACGTGAGTAGAGCTAGGTAGTAAGTTATGAAAATGTATTTATGGCAATTAAGCTACACAAAGGCTTTCGCGTTTTAGCCTGGCGATTCCCTCCGGAGATGAAACGCGGAAGCCTCTGTGTAGCTTAATTTCCATAAATATATTTTCATAACTTACTATATATATATATATATATGTATAATTATAAATATGTGTATCGAGGCAGCATTTTTTCTCTAAGGCACGTATTATTAAAAATAACCGACGACTAATGTCTGGATATTTTTGTATGGATCCCTTCCATTTTCTGTATTAAAGTACTAATCTCGGATGAGAATTGGCTGATGAATCTGCCGTAATTTTCTTTAAGGTCCAAAGTAATTTCTGACCCATCTGGGTCCATCTTCTGTGGAATAATGTCAATCAGGTAAAGACCTGGAGTGAGTTTATAGTTAATTTTGGCGGGAAAAGGTAAATACGAAACTATATTTATTTCGTATTATAAATATTTAAATACTTAAATATTTATAATACTAAATAAATATAGTTTCGTATTTGTGTTAGTGTTAAAATTAATCCTGTTAATAACATAAAAGAAAATTACGGCAGATTCATCAGCCAATTCTCATCCGAGATTAGGACTTTAATCCGGAAAATGGAAGGGATCCATACAAAAATATCCAGACATGAGTTGTCGGTTATTTTTAATTATATATATATATATATATATATATATATATATATATATATATCCAAGACAATAACTGAACCTTAGAAAATGGCCTCCAGTCTTAGTTGAATGGGGACATAAATGGATGGTAACATTTAATGCCACTAAGACAAAGCTTCTTTTCCTTCAAATACTACAAGAAACCGTTTAAACCACCGATTACCATGGCTAAAAACACATTACCTTAGAGTCCAACGTTCAAACTCCTCGGTTTAACATTCACATTAATTGAAACACACATAGAAGACATTGTCAAGACTGCTGCAAAGAAAGTAGGCTCCCTCTACTGTGCTAGAAAATTATCACATATACTAGTAATCTATATCTCTACAAGGCCATCATCAGCCGATGAATGGAGTATTGTTGTCACATCTGGGCTGGTGCACCGTCCATGAGTCTCTCCCTCTTAGACAGGGTCTAAAAAGGAGTTGCTAATCTAATAGGCCGCTCACTATATATAAAGCTTCTAACGCTGTCCCATCGCTTCAATGTTGCATCCTCGTGCTTGCTTTTACAAGTATTTCAAAGGAATGTCCTCTGATGACTGGCTGCTTTGGTGCCCCTTCGATGTAAATACACCCGCTCAACTCGGAAATCAGTTAAGTCCCATCCATTCTCTGTCGAAGTCTCCAAATGCCGAAGGGTATTCTACTTTAATGGCTTTTTGGAACTCCATCCGTGCTTACTGTTTCCCTGACTCTGCCGACATGCAAAGATTAAAGTGTAATGTGAACAAATATCTTGATGCACAACTCTTCACTTTGGATGCCCCCCTTTAATTTCTGGCCCCTAATCCACAGTAGCCCCATACGTCTTACTTGCAATATGTATTGTCTGGGGTGAATTCAATATATATATATATACATATATATATATACAATAATATTTTTATAAATAAATATTAAATATTTAAATACCTAGAGACATCGATGTTTCATGCTAACGCAATCTTCAGTCTAGGAACTAATTCCCAACGGTCCCGAACACAAATCACCATTGATTCGTAGTCGGAGATCTTACCCGCAGGCCACTGTCAACTAGTTAGTAAATAGAGAAGAACTTTAACTGTAAATAGCGGAATTCGGCGACTACTTACCAAGCAAATAAGAGTGATCTACGCATATAGCTATTTGTACTGCTTGTTATTAAAGCTCCTCGAAAAGTGCCCAGCCTCCGTGGGAGGGGGCTGATAAACAATAATATTTTTTATATATAAATATTAAATATTTAAATACCTAAAGCAAATAAGAGTGATCTACGAAACGTCGGATCATGCATATATATATATATATATATATATATATATATATATATATATATATATATATATATATATATATATATATATATATTTATACTGTATTTTCAATTTTCATGTATTTTTAAATTAAAACTAAAATAAATAAAATAAAAACAATAATAATATAAATACATAAAAATATAAATAACCAAAATGGGGATGATAAATATTATAATAGATTCGTTCGAATTACTATAAAATACAGTAGTTTTGTAAATAACAAATAACTATTTTAACAAAAACGAACAACACACTAAGGAAAACATTCTTTATAGCAAAATAGGTTAGCAAAAAAATAAATATGATATCCGGAACGTTTTTCTTGTTTTTTTTAGGGAGGTGGTGTTTGATCTACACTGCTGAGGAGCCATGAACTAAAATACTATTTTGTTTTTAATTCCCTGAAAAAGTTTCCATGCTAAACAAGTTATGATCCCTACAATAATATCAAGTCTAGCATAAATTCTTGGAAACGAACTATAACAATGATTACAAGAGATGAATTGAGTTACAAGCAAAGGAACTTCCCAAACGAACGCCTTGGGACTAAAAGTGTCTTTTTCCTTTCATATACTTTTAAAGGTTGAAACGCCTCTAATACTATATATATATATATATATATATATATATATATATATATATATATATATATATATATCAGAAAATAGGTTTCCAGGAAAACACACATAAACAAACCATAAAGACTAATAAAGACGCTTTTTAAATAAAATACATAAATGAATAAACCTTTAAAACACCCTTTAAATAAACAATAGCTACATACAGCTTTTTACGAACACTTAATATCTGATATGGAGGAACACAAAAAAGGTATTTACGCGTGACTTGAACAAAGGAAAGACTAATTTCTCGTAATAACAATCCAACCTAACGCATGTTTATTATTGAATGCAAATTCACAAACAGCACACATTATCACTGCTCCTGTGACTGGGGCATTTCATTCATGATTATCTCGATGGAGGGGGGGGGTAATTCTTTCCTGGAATCAGAGTCTCATAACAAACAAAGAAAAAAAGAATATTTTTGAATTTGAAAACTGTTGGCGTCGCCTTCTTCTCTGAGGCCTTAGCACTTTAATTTATAGTCGCTCATTTCTTCACACGTGCTGCCCGTTCAACGCTTCGCAGCGAACTCTTCACTACTCTCGTCCCCTCTCTCTGCGTCTCATGTGAAGTCACGTCCATTTCTATCTGAGTGCACACGTGTAAACACCGTGTTGCTAAACCAAATCATCAGATATATACTAGCGAACGTACTATTTACTATTTAACATTGTCAAAGCAGTGGTTAGTAAACTTTTTTGTTGTGTAACACAAACCCTCGTGGCTAAAATTACCTCTGACTCCTTTGGTGTAAAATCCCAGCAAGTTGTAAAAGAAAAGTTTAATATCACTGTTAATAGTGGCCAATTATTTGTACATTGAATCTTCTAGATGGCGGGAAGAGGGCGAATTAAACGAGAAATGGTTGTAAGAGAGTGTCTAGATATTGAATTACCTCATCATCATCCGACGTATATAAAAAAATAAATGCAATACAAATGCGTCAACTAACCACAGTGTTTTGCGCCCAAAAAATAAAGCTTCTAGAACGTCCCTGTAATTGCATATAAAAGTCAGAATTTAAATAGTCCAGACAGATCGACAGGATTTAGCACACAACACGCTCCCGGAGGCCACGCCGGGCGGACAGGCATTTTATCGCGTGAAAAATCTCAGCTCCAGCACGAAGCCAGCTACGATATCAACTCAAACTGAAAGCAAGTCTACTATCGCAAATGCAAGCTAATGCGACTGCATCGATTGCCAGTGACTGATCAATAAACAGCACTCGTGTCTAACTTTCAAATAGCGCTTCCGAACGAACAGTGCAGATGCACTTTCGCACATCATCTTCAGACAATCGTGAAGACACGCTTGCAAATTTACTCCTTAAAAAAAAACACAAATAAGTTATTTCACGTTTTCACTTACATGAAATAAAAGTTTTGCTCCGTTGATATTCAAATTAGTGATGGGACGATTCAAATATTTTTTTTACCGATTCCGATATAATTATCGATTGTTCTGAATTCCCGATTCCGATACAATTACCGATTCCGATTCTTTTTAAATTTCTAAATATTTAGTTATAGAGTTGTTGTTTGTTTTTTTTTGTTTTGTTTTTTAATTTTTGGATTACCGTAAAATCCTGTGTAATGTGTAATGTGTAATGTGTAATGTGTACATATATTTTCGCAAAATTAAAAATATCCTCGCAGGAATGCGTAGATTACACGAATAGATCTTTATAACTATATTTATCTCAAGTCAAATTTCAGCTAGATTTTTCACGTGCCATTTTTCCTATTTATCCACTCGTACTTTACCTGTGCCATTTTTAACGTGACATTTCTTCCGGTTCTATTTTTACCTAAATTCGTTATCATGGTGTATAGATTTTAATTTTACTGTTTGTTTTTTTAAACCAATAGATATCATTTCATTATTAGTACCTTCAATGGAAAATTGAGTTTAAATTTTTTTTTGGATCAAGAGAAGAATAGGGACCCCAGATCATTAACACAAGACGCGGGACATATTTTAGAATCACCGGTTGACCTCGCAATACACGTGGTCTCTATTTACAAAACACTTGTAAATAGATCTTTTATAACATGTTAATATTTATTTTAAGGCAGAGAGTTCATAAATAAAACAAATAAATATTAACATGTTTTCTTTTAAAACATGTTTTTGTGTCACTATTTACAAAACAACTTTTCTTTTAACATGTATACGCTTTTTTAAAAATCGGCTGACTTGTAATCTGTCGTTTTGCAATAAACAAAACAATTTATCATTTTTTTTTTACTTTTATTTACTAAATAAAAAACAAATTTTAAACGCAATTCTATATTTCGTGTTGTGTATTTTAAGAAAAAGTGGATACTTTTTTTTCTTTTCCTAGGGAGGCGAGTAACTAGCGAAGTTTTATTTATTTGTTTATAATTGTTGCTTACAGAAAAAAAAAGGAAAAAACTTCATGAATTTTAAATTGCTTCCGTTTAGAAACTGATTTTTGAAGTCTAACTCCGCCCTCGTGGGGAGGCAAAACGAAAGATTACAAGTCAGCCGATTTTTTAAAAAGCGTATATATTTCGTTTATTTATTAAAATAACTTGCGTAATCATCCGTTTTGCCTCCTCAGGCTAGGAGCAATGTGTAGTATGGAAAAATCCTTCTAAACTGAGGTAAGATCCAGAGTGCCCCTTTTTGGGAAGCTTGATTTTTCCCTACAAAACGAAAGATTACGTAAGTACGGTGATAAATATTTCATACCCCCCCCCCCATTTCTGCCCTCGTGAAGTTTTTTCCTTTTTTTTCTGTAAGCAACAATTATAAACAAATAAAACTTCGCTAGTTACTCGCCTCCCTAGGAAAAGAAAAAAAAGTATCCACTTTTTCTTAAAATACACAACACGAAATATAGAATTGCGTTTAAAATTTGTTTTTTATTTAGTAAATAAAAGTAAAAAAAAAATGATAAATTGTTTTGTTTATTGCAAAACGACAGATTACAAGTCAGCCGATTTTTAAAAAAGCGTATACATGTTAAAAGAAAAGTTGTTTTGTAAATAGTGACACAAAAACATGTTTTAAAAGAAAACATGTTAATATTTATTTGTTTTATTTATGAACTCTCTGCCTTAAAATAAATATTAACATGTTATAAAAGATCTATTTACAAGTGTTTTGTAAATAGAGACCACGTGTATTGCGAGGTCAACCGGTGATTCTAAAATATGTCCCGCGTCTTGTGTTAATGATCTGGGGTCCCTATTCTTCTCTTGATCCTTTTTTTTAAATGAAAGAATCGTTTTTGGAATCGGAGATTAGACTAAGCCTTTTCTGATTCCGATGTCGATTCTGATACCCCAAAGAGTTCCGATTTTTTCGATTCCCGATTCCGATTCCGATTCCGATTCCGATTAATCGTCGCAATACTAATTCAAATATCACCTCAGCTTTGATATTCGACATTCATCCTATTGATATCCAAAGGGTGCTTGTGCGTCGCAAGAATTTTTAACAGGCGGGAGAGAGGGGCAGTTTTTGGCGATATCCAAAAATACCATGCGTCCGTTGAATCGGTGCGTTTAGTGATGAAATTGCTATCTATATCTTTATAATGTTTAATGGCTTTACTGTATTGTCCGTGACATTTAAAAAAAATAACACACTCTTTTTGTCATTATTTATTTTAGTAAAGCCAAGTACATTCCAGGGAGGGGGCATCTGCCCCTTTTGCCCCCCCCCCCTCGCTGACGACGCCCATAAAATCCCACTTTGCTTCTTGGCCTTTTGGCCAATATCAAAGTGTAGTATCTGTTCCGATGGATACTACAACGGTACCGTCTTGGCCTTCGGGTCTTGATGAAGCCGGTCTGTGGGTTTGTCCTGTGCAGTTCTAGGAGGTCCATCCTCCCAGGCTTTGCCTCTCCTCTTTGGAGTGGAGTAAGTTTATCGCTTATTGCCTGAGGCGCCCCTACCGGGGAATGCCGACGGGGCTGTCCAGGCACTTTTTTTTAGGCCAGAGTGCTCAGCTTCTCGGGCGCTGGCTTTTCAAATCCCACTTTCCCGACCTTGTGTCACATCTTACCGCTGTGGGAGGAACATAAATAAAAAATAAAAATTTTAAAAAATCCTTATGTTATGTATCGTCGATGTTGAGCCATCCCCTTTGTTTCACTCGGCCATTCACACCCGTTCAACCTATTCAAAACAATGACCAACATCTCTAATCTGAAAGCTTCAAACAGGCAGACCGTGTCAAAACTGTGTCGTTTGATATCGTGGAAATTATCTTTTCTTGAATTTCGTGTAACTAATAATCAAAGCGATGAGCTGCGTTGAATCTTATCGGAGACGCCGGAGACAACGTCGTTAATAAACTCTTTTGTGGGGTTTCTATGGCGAACGTCCTTTTGTCGCCGATTCAGCGGCGGTCAGCGTTTTTGATTAGCCGGTTGTCGTCGTGGCGCTTCGACTCGTTTGAATGGCGCGATTTGACGCGCCGACGTCTGAAAGGAGAATCACAAATCTAAACAGCGCGCCGACAAAGACGCGGTCGTTAAATAACGGCGATCAAAACTCTGGGTAATTACCCTCATCAGATTGTTTCCATTTTGGCACGGGAAGAGGGGGATAATAAAGGTGAATTCGAGTAACATTCTTAAATGGATGAGACATTTAGATTTACGAATTTTTATCCCCCCCCCCGATCAAGGGGGGGGAAGTCCGACACACAGCATGTCAGTAGTGTTACGTATACCTCCTCTCTTAGGGGAGGTCCAACGGCTTGCAAGTCACAATTAATTAAAATACATGTTTGTTCATAAACATACGTTATTATCGAATGCAGATGACGGTTATAACAACACGGTTCACCCCACTCCTCCCGTGACCGAACCACCTGAAATTTGAAGAAAAGTCCATCAATAAGATATTGACGTTGCCTTTTCTTCTGCTAGCGGTGGAGTTGGCATTCCAACTACGAATATTTGAGGCTCTTTACCCTTTAATTTATCCTCAATTCTTAGATCATTCTCTACACGTGGTGTTCGCCTCCCGTGCTTCCAACGAACTGCCTACCTCTTTCACACCCTCCCTCTTTGAGCCATGTGACGGCACGTCCGCTTCTGGCTACCGAATTGAGGTGACATTTGAGCGCATACTCGCTGACCTCATGACCTTGATATCCTATATACTAGCAACGTGTCCGTTACTATTTAATACAAACACAGCAATAATTATGTATAAAATAAAACCATACTTTGTTGTTTCAAACGTTCTCCCACAGCGGTTCTCCTGGATTGAGGACTGGATTGAGGACCTTTAGCTGTAAAATAAAGTCCTAATAAAACACAAACGAAGGCAACCAATTTGGAAAGAAGATCGGTTTTTATTTCAGCTGTTGGTATCGCTTACATCTTGCTAGCGACAAGATGACGAAAGATTGGGACTGCAGGCTTTTCGTTTACCATTGATTCTTAAGTCATTTGTTCGCGTCTGATCGCGCCGGATTCTCAAGTCAGACTGAATACTTTTTTCGCTTGTGCTTATCTCGTCCGACGCGATTTCCTCTTGCTATTGCTCACATCGAAAAAAATGACCCCCACCTCTAAAGGTCAGTCATCAGTATCTCTGTCTCAACTTATATCTTGACTACGTGCTAACATTTCCTCTGCAATTTTAAATCTCAAATAAGTACTAGCTGATTTCATTTTAATATTTAACAAGAAGAACATTTTTCGCATTTTGAAATATAAGTGATTTTCTTAGAATTATTATAAATATCGATTTAAGTTTTATGACCATAAAGAAAATGTCTACAGCTGATCTGTTGTTAGAATTATCAGCAAAGAAAGTGTGTCCCCGCCCCAAGTAATAAGTATTTTAATTCATGCAAAAATATTTGGTAGGCAAATATCGATTGGGCATTGCGTACTTGGGATAATAAGTAAAATCCATCGCCCACCCTTACATAGGAATAGCAATTTATCAACATTGTTAACACAGGAGAAACATAATCAAAACCTTCTCTGAAACCGGTATCCTATAGTCCAGCCGTTCGCAACTTTTCTGGTGCCGTGACCCCTTGATAATATTTGCCAAGTTGCGGTGACCCCAAAGATAAAATTAGTTGGGTTGATCCTCCTTCACTGCAGTTTTAGAGCTCACTAGTACTAAGCTATATATTAAATTTGATTCTAAGTATCTGAAAATTTATAGGCACAATGTTTTTTTTTATTTACATATTTTACATAATTGAATCAGAATAATTTTATCAACACAACAATTTGTTATATTTTAACTATAAAAAAGTTTGAATTGCAAAAACCAAAAAACGTCGGTGAGAAGGCTGTACTTGCTTATTTCTCGCCAGATCTGAAATCCTTGGAGCAGTCTTTGCAAGAGCACAACGTAGATTATTTTCTGCAACAAGTTTGCTCCAGTATTTAGATTTGATAACCAACAAGCTTGAAAAGCCTGTTTCACAAAGATATGTTTTTGGAAAAGGAAGAATCAGGCGCAATGTGATCTGACAGAACAGGATATGACTGCAAACTCTTGATCCAAAATTTGGTAACTGACATTGAAGAAAAATCAGTTTTTGCTGCATCGCTGGTAATGAGTTCAATGAACTCCTCTTGTGCATTCTCAGGAACATCTTCATCTTCGATGGTGAATGGGGTTCCAGCAAGGGCAAATGGTGTGTCAGGTAAATTAGGAAAATATCTTGAAATTTCTTCTTCAAGAATTTTTAAGTGTTTTTGACAGAAAGTATTGTTCTATTCATTTTTTCATGTTCAATATCATTTTCCTCAAAGATAGCAGATAAGTTCGACAACATGTACATTCTATTTTCATCTATTTTTTTGTTGTTTTTTTTGCCAAAGTTGAAGTTTCAACTGGAATGCTTGGCAATAGTGTGCGGTTTCTTGGTTTTGGCGATTCTAAAAGCCACGAAATATTAAGCTTCAATGGCTGCCATATTTTGCTGTTGGTACTTACCGCCAAAATCAAGCCTGCTTTATTTGTACGCTATCAGCTTTGGACATCCTTGCCTGCAAAGTTAGGACGTTTAGCGTCAAAATGGCGTTTCATTTTCATCGATTAATCTATATTTCGCAAGGATAGTGTGCCCTATACAAATTATAGTAATATTGTATACCAATTTAAATGCCAATGTGATGCTGGCTATATAGGGCGCACTTCCTTGCATTTGCAGACCCGCATAAACCAGCACGTTCCATCAAAACTACGTCAGGGAAGGGTAGGATCCTTGTGTTACCCCTCCTCTAACTCTTTGGTTGAAAACCCTAGCTGTGCCAGTAGCTATAAAATAGACCGTTTTGAGGTCTGGCATAGAGAAGGTTCCAAGAACCATTTGAAAATATTGGAATCTGTCTCTATCGCTATTCGAAAACCTTCCTTGTGCCGGCAGAAGGAATTTGTAAGATCGCTTAATCACTTTAGGGAACTTTGAACTCCCTCCCAATTGTTTTCCCCTAACGTAGTGCCTTTCAATCGACTTTTAACGAAATCATTAAATTAAATTTTAATCGCTTTACTGTTAATTTTGGCACACTCAATTCCCCATTTTGCTCTTTCTTTCGACGTTATTATTAATTGAAACTATCGATTTTCTCCTGACGAGATGATAGTCGAAAGGGCCTTTGAGAGATTTCCGCGCATTCTTTTTAAATGTATTTATAAGTTTTGTACCTCAAAACATTAATTTATATATATATATATATAACTCCCAATCTCTCACCACAGCTACAGGCTAAATAGTATTACTATTTTAGTGATATTCCCTTTTGATTATAATAAACTATTCAAATGTTTTAATTTTCTATTCATTTATTACCTTCAACTGCTAATAAACAGAGAGAGAGAGAGAGAGAGAGAGGGGGGCGAGAGATTTATGGATGCGAGAGTAATATATACGGTAAAAACAAAGAGCTTAGTAAGAGGTAATTTATTTTATGGTTCGATTTCAAGTTGCGGCAATTAGAAGTTTTTTTCAAATGTATCCGAATCCGAAAACTGATGAATATTTAGTTTGTATTTTGTGTGACTAAAATACATAAGAAAAAAGCTTTGGAAAAACAAACGTTTATTAACTCAGATTTAGCATGATATATTAAAGATGGGAAAATATTGTTTATCTGATCAGCACTTATCATCGTCTTTATTCTAACGTATAGGCTAATAGATCGACAGGAAACACAAGTTTCTGCTAACAATGCTCCATCCCATAACTCTTAACGAAACCGGAAGAATACATATGACGTGGTTACGATTAAATATGCGTATTTCTTTTAGGCATCATCTCCCATTGCAATGTTAAGATGCGTAAAATTGTAACTATCGCTTCCCTTATTTTGTCCATCAGTCCTCACATTTCATTGGCGATGTTTCTGAAATAGCGGGAAGAATTGCTGTTTTCTGGGTCAGAATCTATCCATATAACACTTATCGTTTGGCTAGGAAGAAAGTGTATTATCTGTTCCGATGGATACTACACCCTATAGACCGGTGTCGTCTTGTCCTTCGGGGCTTGATTTCGCCGGTCTGTGGGTTTGTCCTGTGCAGTTCAAGGAGGTCCACCCTCCCAGGCGTTGCCTCCCCTCTTTGGGGAAGAGTAAGTTTATTGCTTATGCCTGAGGCGCCCCTACCGGGGAATGCCGACGGAGCTGCCCAGGCAATTTTTAATGGCCAGAGTGCTCACCTTCTCGGGCGCTGGCTTTTCAAGTCCCATTTTCCCAACCCGACCTTGGATCACATTTTACCTTGTGGGAGTAAGATAAAACTGGCCTTGTGCCTAACCTCCTGGAGAGGAGGTAAATAAAAACTACTTATCGTTGGCTGGGTTTTGACCTTGAAGTAATATTTTCTTTTTAGCTCCTTACATCAAGTAGCGTCATGTCTTGTCTGGAGCGATTTCCTTTAAAAAATCATCATCATATAGAGTTTCAACATGCACATAGTAAGTTCATCAGATTTATTTACTTCATTAATTAGAGTAACATTATATTGGACGAGTGTCTGTCTTGCAATCTTCAAAGGGACATAGTCACAGAACGTATCGTAGTGATTAACTTCAATAATCAGAACAAAAGAACATTGCCCCATTGTCGTTCTTTCAAGCTTTACAATAATATAGTCGCCCACCCTGAACTTGGAAAGTGTCCACATTCCAATCTCTTTATGTTCTAATCAATATTAGATGACCCGTTTTTATAATATAACGAGCACGTTCTCTGTCTGTCTGTCAGTTTGTCTGTATGTCTGTATGTATGTCTGTCCGTCCTGCAGAATTTTTGTAAACGTAAGAGAGAGAGAGAGAGAGAGAGGGGGCTCGAGTAATTACTATTTAATTAATCAAGTCAGTGTTCATAAGATTTGTATACCTTTAGAATTACATTGGGAAATTATTAATTAATTAATTTATATTAGATAACATTAAATAACATTAGATACCATATAAACGAAATTTCAAGACGCGACTGCGATTAGAACAGAGAAAATGTTAAGAATCTTACTTAAAGTAATACTGTTTTAACTTCTTTATATACTGTTACAAAAACACGCTGATACACCGGACGAGTTTTGCAATTTACATAATTCATTTCTTTTAAACTTCTAAATGTGAAAGGTTGTTAAATCTTGATATTGAGGAATATTTTGGAAAGTGTGATTAAAATATATAAGAAAAAAGCCTTAGTGAAACAAACGTTCAGTTACTCGGCTTTAATATAAATATATAAATATAGTTTATCTATCCAGCACTTATTATCGTCTTTATTCTGGCTTATAGACTAAGCGATCGACAGGAAGTAGGCGTTTCTGCTGACAATAACTTGTCATCAGGGAGAAAACAGATGATAATCTTCGCGATTATATGCGTGTATTTCGGCATGATGTGCCATTGTAAATCTCTAAGATGCACAAGAACAATTATTACAGAGAGTTTTAAACACTTTCATTGCTAGTTCATCGTTATGATTAAGTTCAATACTCAGAGTAACATGGCCTTGAACCTGTGTCTTTTGTTGTAAACTTTCAAAGAACACAGTCGCCCACACTGTACTCAAGTGGTATTTATATCCTTGCTGGATAGATCGTTATTAGGTGGGTCTTCTTTATGATGATGATAGCTGAAATCCTATGCTAATGTTGGAATGAAAGGTTCTAACTAGCTTCCTGTAACGGTGAAGTCATCCTTCCTTTTTACCGCCATTAAAGGAACGTAGTGTAGGAATCGGTCTCCGTTTGGTTTCAAGAAACCGTCAGGAAAAACAGTCGAAGACACGTGGAGCTTTGTTACTTTCAACCTAGGATCTCTCAAGAAATGGCTGGGTGACTTTGTACCGAGAATGAGCGAAGGGTTGAAGGACAATCAGCAATCTCCACCGATTGGAACTAGCAACAAAAGCAACTGCAATTGTGAAAATACCAGACAGTTTGGCAGATTTTTTTGTGGATAAGCACCTAGTGTCCATAATGACGTTTACCTGATGGTTAAACATAACCATATTGTCTGATTTATAGGCCCAATTTTTTGTGGATAAGCACCTAGTGTCCATAATGACGTTTACCTGATGGTTAAACATAACCATATTGTCTGATTTATAGGCCCAATTTTTTGTGGATAAGCACCTAGTGTCCATAATGACGTTTGACCTGATGGTTAAACATAACCATATTGTCTGATTTATAGGCCCAATTTTGTTGTGGATAAGCACCTAGTTTCCATAATGACGTTAACCTGATGGTTAAACATAACCATATTGTCTGATTTATAGGCCCAATTTTTTGTGGATAAGCACCTAGTGTCCATAATGACGTTTACCTGATGGTTAAACATAACCATATTGTCTGATTTATAGGCCCAATTTTTTGTGGATAAGCAACTAGTGTCCATAATGACGTTTGACCTGATGGTTAAACATAACCATATTGTCTGATTTATAGGCCCAATTTTGTTGTGGGTAAGCACCTAGTTTCCATAATGACGTTAACCTGATGGTTAAACATAACCATATTGTCTGATTTATAGGCCCAATTTTTTGTGGATAAGCACCTAGTGTCCATAATGACGTTTTACCTGATGGTTAAACATAACTATATTGTCTGATTTATAGGCCCAATTTTGTTGTGGATAAGCACCTAGTTTCCATAATGACGTTAACCTGATGGTTAAACATAACAATATTGTCTGATTTATAGGCCCAATTTTTTGTGGATAAGCACCTAGTGTCCATAATGACGTTTACCTGATGGTTAAACATAACCATATTGTCTGATTTATAGGCCCAATCTTTTTGTAGATAAGCACCTAGTGTCCATAATGACATTAACCTGATGGTTAAACATAACCATATTGTCTGATTTATAGGCCCAATTTTTTTGTGGATAAGCACCTAGTGTCCATAATGACGTTTACCTGATGGTTAAACATAACCATATTGTCTGATTTATAGGCCCAATTTTTTGTGGATAAGCACCTAGTGTCCATAATGACGTTTGACCTGAAGGTTAAACATAACCATATTGTCTGATTTATAGGCCCAATTTTGTTGTGGATAAGCACCTAGTTTCCATAATGACGTTAACCTAATGGTTAAACATAACCATATTTTCTGATTTATAGGCCCAATTTTTTGTGGATAAGCATCTAGTGTCCATAATGACGTTTACCTGATGGTTAAACATAACCATATTGTCTGATTTATAGGCCCAATCTTTTTGTAGATAAGCACCTAGTGTCCATAATGACATTAACCTGATGGTTAAACATAACATTATTGTCTGATTTATAGGCCCAATTTTTTTGTGAATAAGCACCTAGTGTCCTTAATGACGTTAACCCGATGGTAAAACATAACCATATTGTCTGATTTATAGGCCCAATTTTTTGTGGATAAGCACCTAGTGTCCATAATGACGTTTGACCTGAAGGTTAAACATAACCATATTGTCTGATTTATAGGCTCAATTTTGTTGTAGATAAGCACCTAGTTTCCATAATGACGTTAACCTGATGGTTAAACATAACCATATTGTCTGATTTATAGGCCCAATTTTTTGTGGATAAGCACCTAGTGTCCATAATGACGTTTACCTGATGGTTAAACATAACCATATTGTCTGATTTATGGGCCCAATTTTTTGTGGATAAGCACCTAGTGTCCATAATGACGTTTGACGTGAAGGTTAAACATAACCATATAGTCTGATTTATAGGCCCAATTTTGTTGTGGATAAGCACCTAGTTTCCATAATGACGTTAACCTGATGGTTAAACATAACCATATTGTCTGATTTATAGGCCCAATTTTTTGTGGATAAGCACCTAGTGTCCATAATGACGTTTACCTGATGGTTAAACATAACCATATTGTCTGATTTATAGGCCCAATCTTTTTGTAGATAAGCACCTAGTGTCCATAATGACATTAACCTGATGGTTAAACATAACCATATTGTCTGATTTATAGGCCCAATTTTTTGTGGATAAGCACCTTGTGTCCATAATGACGTTTGACCTGAAGGTTAAACATAACCATATTGTCTGATTTATAGGCCCAATTGTGTTGTGCATAAGCACCTAGTTTCCATAATGACGTTAACCTGATGGTTAAACATAACCATATTGTCTGATTTATATGCCCAATTTTTTGTGGATAAGCATCTAGTGTCCATAATGACGTTTACCTGATGGTTAAACGTAACCATATTGTCTGATTTATAGGCCCAATCTTTTTGTAGATAAGCACCTAGTGTCCATAATGACATTAACCTGATGGTTAAACATAACCATATTGTCTGATTTATAGGCCCAATTTTTTTGTGGATAAGCACCTAGTGTCCATAATGACGTTTACCTGATGGTTAAACATAACCATATTATCTGATTTATAGGCCCAATCTTTTTGTAGATAAGCACCTAGTGTCCATAATGACATTAACCTGATGGTTAAACATAACCATATTGTCTGATTTATAGGCCCAATTTTTTTGTGGATAAGCACCTAGTGTCCATAATGACGTTTACCTGATGGTTAAACATAACCATATTGTCTGATTTATAGGCCCAATTTTTTGTGGATAAGCACCTAGTGTCCATAATGACGTTTGACCTGAAGGTTAAACATAACCATATTGTCTGATTTATAGGCCCAATTGTGTTGTGCATAAGCACCTAGTTTCCATAATGACGTTAACCTGATGGTTAAACATAACCATATTGTCTGATTTATAGGCCCAATTTTTTGTGGATAAGCATCTAGTGTCCATAATTACGTTTACCTGATGGTTAAACGTAACCATATTGTCTGATTTATAGGCCCAATCTTTTTGTAGATAAGCACCTAGTGTCCATAATGACATTAACCTGATGGTTAAACATAACCATATTGTCTGATTTATAGGCCCAATTTTTTGTGGATAAGCTTCTAGTGTCCATTATGACGTTTGACCTGAAGGTTAAACATAACCATATTTTCTGATTCATAGGCCCAATTTTGTTGTGGATAAGCACCTAGTTTCCATAATGACGTTAACCTGATGGTTAAACATAACCATATTGTCTGATTTATAGGCCCAATTTTTTGTGGATAAGCACCTAGTGTCCATAATGACGTTAACCTGATAGTTAAACATAACCATATTGTCTGATTTATTTGCCCATTTTTTGTGGATTAGAACCTAGTGTCTATAATGACGTTTACCTGATAGTTAAACATAACCATATTGTCTGATTTATAAGCCAAATCTTTTTGTAGATAAGCACCTAGTGTCCATAATGACATTAACCTGATGGTTAAACATAACCATATTGTCTGATTTATAGGCCCAATTTTTTTGTGGATAAGCACCTAGTGTCCATAATGACGTTTACCTGATGGTTAAACATAACCATATTGTCTGATTTATAGGCCCAATTTTTTGTGGATAAGCACCTAGTGTCCATAATGACGTTTGACCTGAAGGTTAAACATAACCATATTGTCTGATTTATAGGCCCAATTTTGTTGTGGATAAGCACCTAGTTTCCATAATGACGTTAACCTGATGGTTAAACATAACCATATTCTCTGATTTATAGGCCCAATTTTGTTGTGGATAAGCACCTAGTTTCCATAATGACGTTTACCTGATGGTTAAACATAACCATATTGTCTGATTTATAGGCCTAATTTTTTTGTGGATAAGCACATAGTGTCCATAATGACATTAACCTGATGGTTAAACGTAACCATATTGTCTGATTTATAGGCCTAATTTTTTGTGGATAAGCAACTAGTGTCCATAATGACGTTAACATAGAGGTTAAACATAACCATATTGTCTGATTCATAGGCCCAATTTTGTTGTGGATAAGCAACTAGTGTCCATAATGACGTTGATCTGATGGTTAAACATAACCATATTGTCTTATTTATAGGCCCAATTTTTTGTTGATAAGCAACTAGTGTCCATAATGACGTTTGACCTGAAGGTTAAACATAACCATATTGTCTGATTTATAGGCCCAATTTTTTTGTGGATAAGCACTCAGTGTCAATAATGACGTTTACCTGATGGTTAAACATAACTATATTGTCTGATTTATAGGCCCAATTTTTTGTGGATAAGCACCTAGTGTCCATAATGACGTTTGACCTGAAGGTTAAACATAACCATATTGTCTGATTTATAGGCCCAATTTTGTTGTGGATAAGCACCTTGTTTTCATAATGACGTTAACCTGATGGTTAAACATAACCATATTGTCTGATTTATAGGCCCAATATTTTGTGGATAAGCACCCAGTGTCAATAATGACGTTTACCTGATGGTTAAACATAGCCATATTGTCTGATTTATAGGCCCAATTTTTTGTGGATAAGCACCTAGTGTCCATAATGACGTTTGACCTTAAGGTTACACATAACCATATTGTCTGATTTATAGGCCCAATTTTGTTGTGGATAAGCACCTAGTTTCCATAATGACGTTTACCTGATGGTTAAACATAACCATATTGTTTGATTTATAGACCCAATTTTTTTGTAGATAAGCACCTAGTGTCCATAATGACATTAACCTGATGGTTAAACATAACCATATTGTCTGATTTATAGGCCCAATTTTTTGTGGATAAGTAACTAGTGTCCATAATGACGTTTACCTGATGGTTAAACATAACCATATTGTCTGATTTTTAGGCCCATTTTTTTGTGGATAAGCACCTAGTTTCCATAATGACGTTTACCTGATGGTTAAACATAACCATATTGTCTGATTTATAGGCCCAATTTTTTTGTGGATAAGCACATAGTGTCCATAATGACATTAACCTGATGGTTAAGCATAACCATATTGTCTGATTTATAGGCCCAATTTTTTGTGGATAAGCAACTAGTGTCCATAATGACGTTTACCTGATGGTTAAACATAACCATATTGTCTGATTTATAGGCCCAATTTTTTGTGGATAAGCAACGAGTGTCCATAATGACGTTTGTACCTGAAGGTTAAACATAACCATATTGTCTGATTTATAGGCCCAATTTTTTTGTGGATAAGCACCCAGTGTCCATAATTACGTTTACCTAATGGTTAAACATAACCATATTGTCTGATTTATAGGCTTAATTTTTTGTGGATAAGCACCTAGTGTCCATAATGACGTTTGACCTGAAGGTTAAACATAACCATATTGTCTGATTTATAGGCCCAATTTTGTTGTGGATAAGCACCTAGTTTCCATAATGACGTTTACCTGATGGTTAAACATAACCATATTGTCTGATTTATAGGCCCAATTTTGTTGTGGATAAGCACCTAGTTTCCATAATGACGTTTACCTGATGGTTAAACATAACCATATTATCTGATTTATAGGCCCAATTTTTTTGTGGATAAGCACCTAGTGTCCATAATGACGTTTGACCTGAAGGTTAAACATAACCATATTGTCTGATTTATAGGCCCAATTTTTTGTGGATAAGCAACTAGTGTCCATAATGACGTTTACCTGATAGTTAAACATAATCATATTGTATGATTTATAGGCCCAATTTTTTGTGGATAAGCACCTAGTGTCCAAAATGACATTAACCTGATGGTTAAACATAACCATATTGTCTGATTTATAGGCCCAATTTTTTGTGGATAAGCAACTAGTGTCCATAATGACATTAACCTGATGGTTAAACATAACCATATTGTCTGATTTATAGGCCCAATTTTTTGTGGATAAGCAACTAGTGTCCATAATGACGTTTACCTGATAGTTAAACATAATCATATTGTATGATTTATAGGCCCAATTTTTTGTGGATAAGCACCTTGTGTCCATAATGACGTTTGACCTGAAGGTTAAACATAACCATATTGCCTGATTTATAGGCCCAATCTTCCAGGCAGAAAATTTACGGTCAACTTGTTCTCTTGAAATAGTATGTATTCTAAGAGAAGTCTCTGGTCACAACTCAATTCATTTATTTCCTCAATAGTGAAACAAACATCCAGAGGATAAATCATTGTAATCATGTGCACCCAATTTACTTAGTGGATAAGTGAAGGTTTTAAAGCTTTTTGTGGTACCATCAACATACCTGAAAAAGAGCTGCTAAGGGAAGTTCGTTTTGATTCAGAGAGCAACCAATGGTGTGTAACTTCCCTGTATCATTATCACCAGAAGTATTAAGAAGTCAGCCTTACAACCTGTATTTGTATTGGTGTCGTCTCGTAGAACAGCCTTAATTCTGGCAACGCTGTTGAATTCTTTGAAAACTTCAGCCGATTCCTCTGCAAGTACAGCACCAGTTGCACCAGTATTAAGGATAGTCATATGAGTGAGATATTCACTTTTATATTCCTTGCCATTTGTGAATGTCGAGTTCTACTCTTTTTGTTGTTTTCTTACTATTTCGTCTCCATTTTGTTCAACACTTTATACAACAGAGTGTTCTTGTCCTTCCATCAATCCCAATGAAGACCCGGTTTTCTTTTCCATTGTTTCATCATGTCTTTGCTGAGCATTGATTCTGGCACATGCTGAGTAGGTGTGGTTTTACCAGTCGGGGATACATCATCGACAATAAATTCGACAGTGACTTTGTTGCTGTCCGGCTGAGGTATGCTTCTATTCAGTCTCAGGAGGTCCACCCTCCCAGGCTTTACCTTCTCTTTGAGAAGAAGTTAGTTTATTGCTGATTGCCCGAGGCGCCCATACCGGGTAATGTCGACGGGGCTTCTCAGGCAATTTTGTAGGCCAGAGTGCACTAATCCTAGTGCGATGGCTTTCCACACCTGACCTTGTGTCTAGCCTTCTGGGGAGGAGATGAATACAAAATACTTTGACCTTGTGTCTAACCTCCCTGACAGGAATTAAATAAACTCTATTTTACATATATCAATGATGATGTATTTAATATCGACAGTAGATTTCATAAGACCACGGTCTTCAAGTCTAGGAGCAAGCTGTTAGCAAGGCTGGTACCGAGATTGGAAGAAACATCACTTCTGATTAGCTCGATATTATATAATGGAGTTCTGATAAGGCCGTAAGATGCAGGGAGGGGGAAGTCTTTCTGGTTCAAAATACTCACCTTTTATTAGTAAGCTAGAAAGGCTACTCGGCTTTGCCCGGGCCGTAAAAAATAGAATAAGTTAAAAAGTGTGCGTAAAATTTTTATATGAAAACTTCTATCTTTTTACCTCTCTCAATCCGTCTCTCTATCTTTCTTTCTTTTCCCCCTTCCCCGTTTCTCCAGATCCCTCACCCCACCCTTATTTTACCTCCACCCAGCCCATTCTTCTCTCTAGTTTTAATGTATTGAAAATAATAATAATGTAATTCGTTTACATTTATATTAAAAAGCATTGGAAATAGCTGAAAAAAACGACCCCCGCTTTTGACTAAACCTGGCCCAGTTGACCTCCAAAGAATACATTTTTAATTTTAGATATTATTAACCAGGGAAACGCCGATCAAGTATATACCGACTTTGTGTGTGTTTGTTTTGTAGTGTTTTATTACTTTTAGTTAGACACACACACACTACGTTTTATATAATAGACTAGCAGGGCTACGCGGCGTTGCCGGGGCCATAAGATATAAAATAAAAGAGGTTAAAAAAGGTAACATATTTCTTTTTAAAACCTTTATTTTAGGCTTCTCATCATCGATTAAAAATCGAAAAGTAAACAAAATACTGGTAGAAACACATTCAATAAATGTCCCCAATCCTGCGAAAATGTAATATTATAACAGTATCTTGTTTAATGTTCGATTTTGAGCGATTATCAGGGGCCTACGGGTACACGAGCGTTGCTTATCGACGCCATCTTCTTTTTTGTTCTAACTGAACACTAGTATGCACTATGTTTGTTTTTACAAAAAAAAACGCTTTAAAATAAGTTGAAACACAAAAAACTTATCCAGGTAGGTAGAAAAGTACCGTATCTTGCCTTTGGTAACATTTATTTGTTGCACATTTGTTTTTCACCCTTATGCTGTTCTGTTAACTACACTTGAAAATGACCAACGTGTTAAATGTAGGTACGATAAATAAACAAGTGTTTCGTTACGGTTCACCGACAAAAAGTTACCTTAATAAATTCAGACCGGATTCGTAAGTAACTATTTGTATTTTAAATAAACTATTTTACAGCATTTTGCAGCATTTATCTTTTATTAATTTTTGTTTGATTTATTGACAAGAAGAAGAAAACTATTTTGTGTTGTAATTTTTAACTTTCGCAACGTACAGCTTATTATAATTCCAAACCGCTATTCGAACAGTCCATTATAAACAAATACACTTATGTTTGTCCTGATTCAAAATATTTAACTCGTGCTCGATGTGTGGCACAACGGGTCACATTTTTTTAGTATCAATATGTAAGTATTTTACGACGGAGATATTAGATCGAGAACATCTAACCAAAATAATCCCCAAAATATGATGAGGCAGAAAATGTTTAAGCATAATACCTGATTTTTCGAAATTAAATTTATTCATACTTTTTTATATTTATTTAAAAAATTAAATTGTAAACATGCGCTCGAGTGTTGCATGTTTAATGGGTTGCATGTTTGAAATGCATACGAATAACAGGCTATCTGCGAGTGAGAGATATTTGTACTAAGAGAAGAGAAACCACACAGGAAATGGAAAATATATCTGGTCTGGAGTTTTCACCACCCAGAATTCGATTTGTCTACTTGAAAAGAAGTAATGGTTCATTTTTTTTTAACTAAAGAGTCACCACTTATTAAGGTCTAAATGCCACTCGAGGATAAGGGTTAATGAGTGTCAGGTGAACGGTGAGACAACACCGTGATGATTGGTAATAATGGTGGAAGTTTGATAGGATTTAATTATTTAGGAGGACAGCTTAACAAGAATTTGTTTACATTGGACTTGAAAGCAACAATGTTGTAGTCGCGGTGACGAATTCGACGGACAGGTTGTTCTAAGATAAAAAAAAACAAAAAAGAACTTTGTTCATGGATGTTTGTTTAGTCCTAGGCACAATGAGAGAGAATGAGAAATTACTGACAGGGTTGGATTATAGATTATAGCTCAGGCGAGCACCTACCATGAAAATAACGATCGAGTAGAGAAAGACTAGCAAAATCTCTTCTGTGAGAAAGAGGCCGTAGGGTGGAGAAGAGGGCATCGCCCACTAGATTTCGAAGTCGGTTTTGTAGATGTGACAACAATACTCCATCTTAGGACTATTTGGCTCTTACACAGGCTGCATATAAAAGGTTTCTAGTTGTGGTTATGACCAACTCAGGGTTTTCCAAATTTAATATCAGTCCAGATACGGAACCCCTTGTTTTTAATGCTAATAGATACGACTGGGTATTATTTTTAGGTGGATGCTAGATGGTCTACAACAAATGACTCGAATATCTATATGTATTCAAGCACATGGGTAGAAAGTGGCTCAGTTTAGTTTTTAGGTCCTCACGGCCAATTGGTTTTCGAGTGCTCTCGGAAAGATGATATGTTCATGTTCAGTTTGACTTATGTTTTAGTTTGATCGGACTTATAATTCTCATTTGCAAATCCGTTGTTCAGTAGAAGAAAACGAGCATCATTGTTACCTTTAAAAAATACACCTTTGTTACATGTTTTAAACTGTAAATTTATTTTGAGAAAAGATTCTTCTGCTGCAGCAATGACCACACAATTGAAACTGCGACCGACGTCGGAATCGAGCAACGACTTTGGGTCAGCACAATCAACGGACGATCACGACATGTGCAGCGAACGAACATAACTAACAAATGACGAAACAATACAGAAAAAAGTTTGAATTACCAACTAGACACCATCGTCGACTGTCTTCGGTCTCTCTGTACAACGGTTTGTCAGGACAACCTGACATGAGGATACTTCACCCTACAAGTAAACCCTGACCAAATATTCAAAATAACATAATATTCAAAGCCTAAATAAAATCCCCTCAAAACAGCTCTACACTGGCTAATACGAGGAACGGTGCACCTTCTCAAAGTAATGTTATCTCAAGTAACAGCACTTAGTTAGATACTCCACCAGACCAGATGAATTCTTGTCCTGGAATCCACTAAGACCAAGAGACCATTAAAAATATACTATAACATAGTAAACTTGTCAATTGGGGAAAGAAAAATGAATGTCCTTCATTTTTTTACAAACTCAATGTTTGACAGGTAAAGAGGAACTTTAATGGAATATTCGAATATCTATGTATCTCATATAGAGATCAAGCGTTAGCCCCAAGAAGGGGTCACTTGGTTTCTGAGAAACTCAACTGAAGTAAAATGAAACGAAAAATGTTTGTGAGAGTGTGTAGATACAGTGGCATGCAGAGGGGAGGGTACGGCCATCCAAATTGGATGACTTGACATTTTCCTGTATCTCTACAAAGTCACCATCCGCCCATGCATGGAGTATTGTTACCACATCTGGGATGGTGCATCATCTGCTAGTCTCTCCCTCCTTGACAACCTAATAGATCCCTCACTGTCAACCAAGCTCCAGTCCCTGTCCCATCGCTGCAATGTAGCATCCTTGTGCTTGTTTTACAAATACTTCAATGAATTATGCTTCGATGAATTGGCTACTCTGGTACCTTCTCGACGTAAATTCACTAGACCAATCCGACAATCAACAAAATCCCATCCATTCACTGTGGAGGCCCCCAGATGCCGGAGAACCTTCTACTCAAATAGCTTCTTTTCTCGTGCTGCTGGCCTCTGGAACTCCCTCACTGCCCCCTGTTTCCCCGACAGTACTGACATGCAGAAATTTAAAACTAATGTAAACAGACATCTCGCTGCGCAGATCCCAATTTAGGTTGACCCCCTCCCCCAACCTGCCTTGTTTGGGTTGAACTATGTTAAAAAAATCATATTCAAACTATCTATCTTTCTCATAATATTTTTCAGTACTAGTACTTATACATGAGTCTATGGGAATATACAATTAAGGGGTTTGTCCCGGCATAAACGCAGCATCATCAGACCTCTGCATGTCACTGGCTACATAACATAACAATAGTATGCAATCTCTGAGTAGATATATTAATAGATGAAATACGCGAAGAATGAGGGTCTCTGTGTCTTGAAAAGTAGCGTTGGAAAGTATGCCTTTTCAAATATAACTAAACGTCGTGTTGACGTGAAACAAGCAAAACCCCCATAACAAGGAGAAATGTGGCGGGAAAATATCTTGTCAGAAGATCTTAGAACCGTGTTGTTTGTGGACGAAGGGCGGTCGATCGGTTAAATTCTTGAGGTTCTTCAGGTGATATGCCAGAGGGAAATTTACAGGTGTGAGACATTGTCCAGAGGTGGTCGCGTACTGTTTGTGGCATTAGATGTCCAACTCCCGCGGGTATCACACATAAACACAGCATTTCTCTTCTTCTTCTTCTTCTTCTTCTTCTTCTCCATCATCATCATCATCATCATCATCATCATCATCATCATCATCATCATCATCATCATCTTCTATCTTCTTCTTCATCTTCTTCTTATCTTGTTTCTTCCTCTTCTTCTTCCTCATCTTTTATGATTATTATTTTCTTTTTTTCTTTCTCTTCTATTTCTTCTTCTTGCAGTCTTATTTCTTCCTCTTCTGTTTCTTCCTCTTCTTCTTATCCTATGTCTTCCCCTTTTCATCCTCTTCTTCATCTTCTTCCCTATCTTATTATTATTATCCAATTTTCCTCTTCTTTTTCGTCTTCTTATCCCATTACTTCCTCTGCTTCTCATGTTTCTCTTCTTCATCGTCTTCTTCTTTTTCATATCCTATTTCTTCTCATATTTTTCCTCTTCTTTTTCTTCTCTTTTTCATCTTCTTCTTCTTTATCATGTTTCCTATTTCGTCTTTATATCCTATTTTATCTCCTTCCCCCTTTTCTTCTTCTTCTTCTTTTACCTGTTCTTCATTCATAGCACTGGAAGATAAAAGAAACTAAGACAGATGTATAGAGGCAGGAGAAAGCGAAAGAGGGGGAGAGGCACAGAGAAAGAAAAGAAGTGGAAGGTTAAAATGTACACACAGAAATAACGGTAAGGTAGAAAAAAAAGAATGAAAATAAAAATAGATGAAGGAAAGTAAAACTTAGGAGAAAAACTAAAAAGAAAGAAAAGAATGATTTAAAATAAAGCTGGTACTCATTTATACGCATAGAAAAAGTGTTTTGCTTACAACATCTGCCATTCAAAAATGGTCACCCGTCTAAGTACTGACAAGGCTTAACGTTGCTTAAATATTAAGTATCATCTCTAAACACCAACCATTATATCCACCACAAATTCTCGATCATAGTCAGATTAGAAAAAAGACAAAGAGTATGTATTTATAGAAAGTACAGAAGTAATGTGTGTCCAGAGATTACAGAAGTAATGTGTTGCCAGAGATTACAGAAGTAATGGGTTGCCAGATATTACGGAAGAAATGTGTTGCCAGAGATTACAGAAGTAATGAGTTGCCAGAGATTACAGAAGCAATGTGTTACCAGAGATTACGGAAGTAATGTGTTGCCAGAGGTTACAGAAGTAAGGTGTTGTCAGAGATTACGGAAGTAATGTGTTGCTAAAAATTACAGAAGTAATGAGTTGCCAAAGATTACAGAAGCAATGTGTTGTCAGAGATTACGGAAGTAATGTGTTGCTAAAAATTACAGAAGTAATGTGTTGCCAGAGACTGCTTCTGGCTTAGTATTAGCAACTTTGTCTCTTACCGCTTTCCTCACTATTCATAGTGACGGGAAGAGTTCATGTAGTGACGCAATAGGGTAGATCAGCATAACAGTTTTATTTAAAAGTTTACAGTGATATTAAGTCTTTTAGTCGGAGGTGCGATTCCAAAAGGCTTCACGCTCACCAAACCATAATTCTCCACCCATATTTTTATAGGTGGGGTTACTTCAAAGATAATGTCGACCAAAAAAATCCCCGGACTATTCATGAAATGGATAGGGCCATCACAACCTAAATTATGGCAGAAATTGGAGAAGAAAAGTGTAGAACAATGAAAAGAAAGGGAAATAGTAAGACTATAAAGTGAATTTCCGAATATTATCTGAGGTTAAGATCGGATTTTAACTCTGCCTGATGATATCTCAGTTTATAATAGCTGTTGATCGATAACATCGACATGCCAGTGTCGCAGATATTGTACATGTCTGTGTAAATAAAAATAATCATATATATATATATATATATATATATATATATATATATTACAATCTTATTTGCGTCAGTACGATTCGATGCAAGTTCCATATAACATGATAGTTCGGCAAGAAAATTTTCTCTTCTTCAGACGTGTGTGTTCAATCTTAATTCACTAATGCATATGTATAACCGTTACTGGTTAAGACTATTCGGCGGAAAATGAGATGGATTTTTAATTTTTTTTTTTATTTGCTGATAATGTATTGTTTGTATTTAATTTGATAAGTGTCAATGTCAATATAAATATTTTTAATTGTTATTATTTTTTCCCATTACGTATATTTTATAACAAAAAATTATTTTTCATTTTTATTTGATTTATTTATTTGCTCATTCTTACATTCAGTTTCAATTGAATTAATTAGTTTGAATAAAATGTTGGGCAAAGGAAGAAACTTCGTTAAGAGTAGTCTCCCGTGTTCGTTAAGATCCGTGGTTTAGGGTTCAAGTTAATTGTTTTGCAATCATCGGGGATAGCCTCAATATTATTCATTTATTTGTTTAGTTATTATTTTATTTTATCTTCTTATTTTTATTTTTTCATTTTTTTCCCCTATTCGGCATTCAATGCTAAAGTAAATATTATTCTTATATAGCGAATACTTTTCAGCCCTAGACCTTATTATTATTGTTAAAAAGCGAGTATTCTCGGATCTAAATGAATTGGCTCTTAACTAATTAATTTATTTCAATCTAGGCAAGGGAAGTAACTCCGTTGATAGTAATCACTCAAGTTCGTAAAGATCCGCGATTTTACGTTCAAGATTACCTTCACAAATTGGAATCAATACATAAAAGATACTGCCAAGTTTGCTACAAGAAGATAGGCTTCCTCTACAGGACTAGAACATTTCTTACACTTACCAGTATCCTATACCTTTATAAAGCCACCATTCGCCCATGCATGTGGCACTAAGCACTAGTATCTTCCTCTTAGACAGAGTGAAAAAGATAGTTTCCAACTTAATATGTCCCGCGCAGTCTACCAAGCTCCAGTCTCTTTCGCATTGCCGCAATGTTGGATTCCTATGCTTATTTTACAAGTAGTTCAACGAAATGTTTTTTTTCTGATTAACTGACTTCACTTGTACTCCATCGACGTATATACCCCCGATACATCAGACTAGCAAAATCGCACCCCTTCATTCTAAAATTCCCCAGATGTCAGAACACTTCTATTCTAACATCTTCTTGTATCAGACCGCTCCATTCCTGCAAGCTGATTCTCCCACTGTATCAACATGCAGAAATTTAAATGTAATGTGAACAAATATATCTTGCTGCACAACTCCCTACTTAGGATGCCACCTTATGAATCTGGACATAATCACAGTAGCACCTTACGTCTCAGTGGCAATATGCCTTGTTTGCAGTGAACAAAAGTTAAAAAAATAAATAAAAATAAATAAATACATAAAAAATTCTTGAAATGCATTTTTTTTTATTATCGCTTGCCTGTGAACACCAATCGTTCGACATGCAAATAGCGTGTCAATCTGGCTTAAGCGTCCAAATTACGCTGCAAAGAAAAGTTTCCTTCGACTGATGGAAGCCGACGTCCATTTTTGAGGATCTTCGTTTTCGTTTCTTCGGCGGAAAACCATTTTCCAAAATGAATGTTCTTTTCGGATCGCAAATCGAGGTTAATCGATTGCCGCACTTTCGGAACAAAACACGCGGGAATGTTCGGCTTCTCATTCACCTTTTTCACCTGACAGGTGACATTGGGATATTTTGTTTGATTTCATTTAGCCACCCACACCCACCCACACCCACACACCCCGTCTCTACACTATCGATATTCACTCTTTGTAGCGTGCAATCGACACAACTGTCAAAGAATCATGTCTTCCCGACTGAGTACATTTTCGAAGTGTTCTGATTCTATCGATTTGGGGAGGAAAATGTCAAAAAGACTTCGAAGACAAAACTTTTAGTTTACTAACTGTAGACTTAACTATTTTACTGGGTTGAGAAAACCAAAAAAACTTCTAAGAAATAATAAGATCTTTTCAGATGAAAAACTCTGGTCATTTCTCTGATACCAAAATCAAAACATTACGATATATATATATATATATATATATATATATATATATATATATATATAATTCTAAATAGTTGTTTATCTATATATGTATGCGTTTCAATCTTCTCGGACTTAATGTAGTTTTTATTTTATTCAATTCCCCCCTTTTTCCTCGCTATTATTCCCATAGCATTTTTCTATCTTAATACTAACCTCGATTTAGCTCTGTTGGGCGAGGTTAGAAAGTTCAGTATTTTATTTTAAAATTCATCATGTTCAAAAATACATATGGTCTTTATATGGCCATAATATATATATATATATATATATATATATATATATATATATATATATATATATATATATATATATATATATATATATTGAGTCTATAGAGGGTGGTCACGTACCGCCCTCCCCTCTCGTTGGATTTGAAACTGACGAAAACAATGTTGTGAACTTCTGTAATACATATGTAAATAAATATTACGCTCTTACCTTTTTAAAAAAATTTTTAATAACTGAGCACTCTGCTGGGGGTCTCTGCCACTAATATTACACATATGTATATATATATATATATATATATATATATATATATATATATATATATATACATGCATTGTATTAGTTTCTGTAAATGTAAATCCGTAGAAACTCAAGTGTTTATAAAAAAGTGCTCAATACCAAGTAGAGCTGTTTATAAGTATAATTTTTTATTTATACAAACATTATTGGTTACATATGTGCATACATGTTTCGGTCGCACTTTTCCAAGAAAGTCAACCTCATCAGACCAAGAATTTTTCAGGAATGGATGGATTTGAAGAATTTTCTATCCTAAATAACTCTTTTTGGGGATCTAGCATCTTCTATTCCTAGCATCTTCTATTCCTAGCATCTTCTATTTCTTATGAAGATGCTAGAAATAGAAGATGCTAGATCCCCAAAAAGAGTTATTTAGGATAGAAAATTCTTCAAATCCATCCATTCCTGAAAAATTCTTGGTCTGATGAGGTTGACTTTCTTGGAAAAGTGCGACCGAAACATGTATGCACATATGTAACCAATAATGTTTGTATAAATAAAAATTTATACTTATATATATATATATATATATATATATTTATTTAAATACATTTTAAATATTTTTTTGTTTTTATTTACTTAATAAAATCATCTATTTATAAGCTGAGACTATCGACAAATAAACATCATTTTCAAACCACGAATTCCCTTGCTTTTCTTTATTTTATTATTACTGGTATTAACCCTAGAAGGGGTAGTCATCTCGTGGGGACAGCAACATATACATCCAATCATGGTGACGAAATTTTTTTAATAAAGTCCGAGTCCGATGTGTATTTAGTGTGGTTGGCGCTTTTTTTTATTAAAAGAGTTTGTCACATATTACAAATATTAATTTCGTAGTAATATTTAAAGAAATGTTAAAACCAGGTAATGTGTTGTTGTTTTTATGTATGAAATGGTTTATTTAAAAGCTGAGACTTTCGACAAGTAAAATGTAATTTTCAAAGCAAACTTTCCTTTTTTCTTCTTCTACCAGCAACGTAAAGCTTCAATTTTATATATTATATACTAGAAAAATACCCGTCCCAAAACGGGCAAAATGAATTTCCCGAATAGATAAGTTTTGAACCAATCTTCAGTCGTCATTAAGATTTAAATGAACATATAATGCTACCAAACCTTATGTCTATAATCTTTATTTCAATTTCACTCAAAATCCATTACATGCTCTTGCTTCTAAAAATATCTTAAATTGAGGTTTTAAGCTTAAGCGGTATTAAAAAGAAATTAAAATTCATGGAAATTGTGCTTAATTAGTATATGATGACTATTGATCAAATTTAATTCAAATATGAAATATAATTTTCAAATGGGAAATTGTACTCATATTATAACTTTTAAAACGTGTTCCAAATCCCAAACTAAAATTTAGGGAATATTTATTAATTAACGTCTAATATCTATTGTTGAAATTTCACAAAAGAAAACGTGGCGCAGTGTTACATAGAATTTGTCTAAGGAGTGTATAATTTGTTATACACACCGGTCGGATACGCTACATCGTCATTGTCGTCCTATCAGCTTCACACAAACGCCAACGCTTATTTCAAAATGAAGATTTATTAGTTAGATAGAGTGGACAATTACAGGACCATGAGAGATATATACATTTAGAACTCACTTGATATCGTAACTTCCGTTCACTTGCTAAGCTACATTTCTTGAACCCTAATCTGTCAATCATTCTCTGTGCCAAGCTGTGGCTTTCGTTATGTTACAGCAGAACAATTTTTTGTCTCAATTTTGTTACTCGTGTTTTGCTGTTAGATATATATTAGACTATCCGTGACCCGTAGGGTCACAACCACTCTTTATTCCACTTTGATTTTGTTCAAACATTTATAAACTGTGATATATCTGTTTACATATTCTTCTCGCATAACTAAAAATAATGTGTCTATTTTACTTGTTTATTATTATTTTACTCACTAAAAGTTTTCACACAAGTCAGTATCAGTAATTGCTCACTGACAATAACCAGTGGTGATCCCCTGGAGTTTGAGTGACAACAAGTCTGCCCAGATTTTCAGTCCTCTCCACATCTTTTTGATAACTGTTGCAAATCCCTTTGCGTTATTACAACACCCGCTTACTATTAATTTCTCGCTGGCACCGAACATTGGTCCTCTCTGGAATTTGAGTGGCAAAAGTCTCCCCAAAGTCCCAGTACTTTCTGCAGTTTTCCAGTAAACGTTTGGTTAGTGTTTTCCCTTCTCGGTCTTTTGATCCTCCTTGAAACATAAATTAAATTGAAGCTTTACGTTGCTGTTAGAAGAAGAAGAAGACAAAAGGACATTTTGCTTTGAAAATGACATTTTATTTGTCGAAAGTCTTAGGTTTTTAATAAATCATTTTATTCATAAAAAACAACGCATTTTGTGCGCAACCTGTTGAGACTGGTACCACCAAGCGCGTGCGCGTGCGCGTGTGTTTGGAGGGGTCAGTTTATGGAATTTTATTATTATGTACTCACTAGTTTTCACACAGGTCATCACAAGCGATCGCTCACTGACAATTATCGGTGGTGTTCCCTGGAGTTCGAGTGACAACAAGTCTCCCTAGAATTCCAGTGTTCTCCACCTCTTTCGATAACTATTTCAAATAGCTTTGCGTTAGCGAAATAGCCGCCCAGCATTGATTTTTCGCTGGCAACAGCCATTGGTATTCCCTGGAGTTTAGGTGGCAAAAAGCCTCTCCAAAGTCCCAAAGGTCGAGTTAGAGCTCTCTCTCTCTCTCTCTCTCTCCTCTGTCTTTCCATTCTCTTTGACCCTTCACGACTATTTGGTGTGGCGCCAGTCAAGGTCGAAACCATTTGTATTTGGGAGGAATGTATTAGGATGAATGAAAATATACAACACAGAATAATAGACCCGATTAAATCGAGTTATAGGAAATTACAACCTGGCCGCCAGCGACTGAGGCATTGAATTACAGTTTTATTTTTGTCTTTGAAAAATAAATTAGAATTTAATTTCGGGATAAACACATACACTTGAAGACTAATTTATAAATTTCATCCAAAATGTGTGCGAAACTAAAACAAAATAAGCGAACGAAAACTCCCCTCTCCCTAAAAAGTAGGAGTTAATACCTGGGAATATCATATGATGACAACAGAATATTTAGTACACTTTTCCTCGATAAAAAAGAAAAAGATATCCTGGGAGTATGGTACCGTGAGGAACAAACGTATATTATGATGCCTCTCCTCACCCGAAAAGTGTAGGTAAAGCCTGGGAAGAAAGTATCATGACTAATGAAAATATATTACACAGTATTAATAGGCCGAATCAAATCGAGTTTTTTTTTTAATAAAAAAAGTAGAAGTAAGTGCTTAGGAGAGTGATATCATAATAACGAAAGTTCATCGCATCTGTTGTACAAAAGAGTCGGAAGTTTAGGGTCTCACCTTTACTGTACGAACAAGTCGAAAGTTTAAAGCTTCGAATCTATTGTACAAAAGTGTCGAAAAATTAGGGTCTCGCCTCTATTGTACAAAAGAGTCGACAGTTTACGGCGACGCTCTATATTGTACAAAAGAGTCGACAATTTACGGCGGCGCCTCTATTGTACAAAAATTGTCGACAGTTTACGGCGGCACCCCAATATTGTACAAAAGAGTTTACAGTTTACAGTGGCGTCTTATATTGAACAAAAGAGTCGACGGGTAACGGCGTCGCCTCTATTGTAGAAAAGAGTCGACAATTCATAGCGTCTCTATTGTACAAAAGATTCAACTGTTTACGGCGGCGCCCATATTGTACAAAAGAGTCGACAGTTTACGACAGCGCCCATATTGTACAAATAGAGTCGAAAGTTTACGGCGTCGCCTCTATTGTGCAAAATAGTTGACAGGTAACAACGTCGCCATTATTGTGCAAAAGGGTCGACAGTTTACTGCGGCGCCCCTATTGTATAAATAGAGCCGAAAGTTTACGGCGACGCCTACAGTTTATGGCTGCGCCCCTATTGTACAAAAGAGTCGACAGTTTATGGCGGCGTCTATATTGTACGAAAGAGTCGACAGTTTACGGTTTCGCCTTTATTGTACAAAATAGTCGACAGTTTATTGCGGCACCACTATTGTACAAAAGAGTCACCAGTCAACAGCGGCGCCGTATTGTACAAAAGAGGTGACAATATATGGCGTCGCCTTTATTGTACAAAAGAGTCGACAATTTATTGCAACGCCAATAATGTACAAAAGAGTCGACAGAATACGGCGGCGCCCTTATTGTACAAACAAGTTGAAAGTTTAAGGCGGCGCCGTATCGTACGAAATAGTTTACAGTTTATTGCCGCGCCCCTATTGTAAAAATAGAGCCGAAAGTTTACGACGACGCCCTTATTGTACAAAGAGTCGACAGTTTATGGCTGAGCCTCTATTGTACAAAAAAGTCGACAGTTTACGGCGGTGACCATATTGTAAAAAAAGAGTTGAAATTTTATGGCGTCGCTCATATTTTACAAAATATTCGACAGTTTACGGCGGCACCCCTATTGTACAAAAGAGTCAACAGTTTCTGGCGACGCCCTTATTGTACTAAAGAGTCGACAGTTTACGTCGGCGCCGTATTGTACAAAAGAGTCGACAGTTAATGGCGTGGCCCCATTGTAGAAAAGAGTCGACAGTTTACGGCGGCATCCCTATTGTACAAAAGAGTCAACAGTTAACGGTTATGCCTTTATTTTACAAAAGAGTCGACAGTTTATGGCGGCGTCCTTATTGTACAAAAGAGTCGACAGTTTACAGCTTCATTTCTATTGTACAAAATAGTCGACAGTTTATGGCGGCGCCACTATTGTATAAAAGAGTCAACAGTTACCGGCGGCGCCGTATTGTACAAAAGAGTCAACAGTTTACGGCGACGCCGTATATTGTACAAAAGAGTCGACAATTTACGGCGGCGCCTCTATTGTACAAAATAGTCAACAGTTTATGGCGGCGCCACTATTGTATGAAAGAGTCAACAGTTAACGGCGACGCCGTATTGTACAAAAGAGTCGACAGTTTACGGCGACGCTCTATATTGTACAAAAGAGTCGACAATTTACGGCGGCGCCTCTATTGTACAAAAATTGTCGACAGTTTACGGCGGTATATAATAATGTACAAAAGAGTTTACAGTGGCGCCTTATATTGAACAAAAGAGTCGACGGGTAACGGCGTCGCCTCTATTGTAGAAAAGAGTCGACAATTTATAGCGTCTCTATTGTACAAAAGAGTCAACTGTTTACGGCGGCGCCCCTATTGTACAAAAGAGTCGACAGTTTACGACAGCGCCCATATTGTACAAAATAGTCGATAGTTTATGGCGGTGCCCCTATTGTATAAAAGAGTCGACAGTTTATGACGGTCCCTCATTGTACAAATGAGTGGACAGTTTACGGCGGGGCCTTATTGTACAAATTAGTTGACAGTTTATTGCAGCGCCTATATTGTACAAAAGAGTCGACAGTTCACGACAGCGTCTTTATTGTACGAGGAGTAATAGGAGGAAAAGAAGGAAGGAAAGAAAGGCACATAGGAGTAGGGGGGAGAAAAGTAGGAAGAAAGGAAGGATGGAAGGAGTCGCAAGAGTAAGGGGATAGAGGAAAAAAGGAAGGATGGAAGAAAGGAGACGCTGTAGTAAAGTTTTCGAATTAGGAAGGAAGGATGAATAAAGGAAGGAAGGAGTCGCGAGAGTACGGGGGATAGAGGGGAAAAAGAAGGATTGAAGGAAAGAGACGCTGTAGTAAAGTTTACGAATTAGGAAGGAAGGAAGGAAGTAAGGAAGGAAGGAAAGAAAGAAGTGCGAGAGTAAGGAGAATAAAGGAAGAAACGGGGGGGAGACACAGAATTCGAGGGAGGAGGAAGAAAGAAAGGAACAAAGAAGACGTGGGAGTAGGGGGAAGGAGGAAGGAGGAAGAAATAAAACAGGAAGGAGACACGGGGTAGGGGAGAAGGAAGAAGTAAAGAAAGAAGGAAGGAGACGCAGGAGTAGAAGTCTATCTGCCTCCTCCCGGTACTGGTATTTTCCCAGAATTAACGTCTATTAATTTGTAATCCCCCCCCTCCCGCATTTTCCATCTGATGTCATTTCCGGTTGAATTTTAGGGAATGATTTGCAAGAATGAGTCAGCAAAATGACTACGTATTACATTGATTTTTTTTCAACTTAAATAATAATAACGTTGAATTTATAAAACACGGCCCTCAAAGAATAAATATTTTTTCTAAATTTTCGATATGCGACCGAGTCGACGCTGTTTAAGAAAATATCAAATATAACTAGCAGGGCTGTGCGACGTTGCCCGGGGCGATAAAAAAAACAAAGTAGAAGAAATTAAATAATGTGTGTAACATCTTTATATAAAAACTTAAATCCCTCTTTCTTTCTTTCTAGCCGTCTCTCTATCTATCTCTCTTTCCCTCGCCCCAATTATTTCCCTCCATCCCTTTCCTCTCCACTCAGCTCATTCTTTCCTTTGTTTTAATGTGTTAAAAAATAATCATAATGTAATTCATTTCCCGGAACTATCTGTTTAAAATATAATACATTAAGCTTACATGTGTTGCTCCTGTACAACGCCGAGTTGTACAAAAGCTTTTGGCTTACACAAATATATTACTGTAATGTGAGTAAATGATACAATTCGGGGTTAGAAGAAGAAGAAGAAGAAGAAGAAGAAGAAGAAGAAGAAGAAGAAGAAGAAGAAGAATTCAGGGTTAGAAGAAGAAGAAGAAGAAGAAGAAGAAGAAGAAGAAGAAGAAGAAGAAGAAGAAGAAGAAGAATTCAGGGTTAGAAGAAGAATTCAGGGTTAGAAGAAGAAGAAGAAGAAGAAGAAGAAGAAGAAGAAGAAGAAGAAGAAGAAGAAGAAGAAGAATTCAGGGTTAAAGAAGAAGAAGAAGAAGAAGAAGAAGAAGAAGAATTCAGGGTTAGAAGAAGAAGAAGAAGAAGAAGAAGAAGAAGAAGAAGAAGAAGAAGAAGAAGAAGAAGAAGAAGAAGAAGAATTCAGGGTTAGAAGAAGAAGAAGAAGAAGAAGAAGAAGAAGAAGAAGAAGAAGAAGAAGAAGAAGAAGAAGAAGAAGAAGAAGAAGAAGAAGAAGAAGAAGAAGAATTCAGGGTTAAAGAAGAAGAAGAAGAAGAAGAAGAAGAAGAAGAAGAATTCAGGGTTAGAAGAAGAAGAAGAAGAAGAAGAAGAAGAAGAAGAAGAAGAAGAAGAAGAAGAAGAAGAAGAAGAAGAATTCAGGGTTAGAAGAAGAAGAAGAAGAAGAAGAAGAAGAAGAAGAAGAAGAAGAAGAAGAAGAAGAAGAATTCAGGGTTAGAAGAAGAAGAAGAAGAAGAAGAAGAAGAAGAAGAAGAAGAAGAAGAAGATGAAGAATTCAGGGTTAGAAGAAGAAGAAGAAGAAGAAGAAGAAGAAGAAGAAGAAGAAGAAGAAGAAGAATTCAGGGTTAGAAGAAGAAGAAGAAGAAGAAGAAGAAGAAGAAGAAGAAGAAGAAGAATTCAGGGTTAGAAGAAGAAGAAGAAGAAGAAGAAGAAGAAGAAGAAGAAGAAGAAGAAGAAGAAGAAGAAGAAGAAGAAGAAGAATTCAGGGTTAGAAGAAGAAGAAGAAGAAGAAGAAGAAGAAGAAGAAGAAGAAGAATTCAGGGTTAGAAGAAGAAGAAGAAGAAGAAGAAGAAGAAGAAGAAGAAGAAGAAGAATTCAAAATGTAGTATCTGTTCTGTCCTAAGTTAGAGTAAATAGGTCAATTTTTACCATTTTTCCCGATCCAGAATACTCCTTTTTGGAGAGCTGGATTTTCACCACATTAAAGTCCGACCTTGTTTATAATAAAAGTGATTAAAAGAGGGCGTCTGGGGAGAAGGGAGAGGGAGAGAGGATGGGTACAAACATTTCAGTGAGGTAGATACATAGATCCTGAGCGAGAAAGGGAGAGAGAAAGAAATAGAGAAAGAAACAGACAGACAGACAGAAAGACAGAAAAATACAAGGGCAGAAACAATGATATTGAGAGAACGAGGGAGAGAAATAGACACAGAGAGACTGGGGTTATTTTACCTTTGTTCCCGATCCAGAAAACCCCTTTTTGAAGAGCTGAATTTTCTCTACATTAAAATCCAATCTTGTTTCTAATAAAAGTGATTAAGAGAAGGGAGCTAGGAAGGGGGGGGGGAGGGAAGAAGATAGGAGAGGTATAAACATTTCCAGGAGATAGATACATACATACTGAGAGAGGTGGTGACAGAGAGAGAGGGACAGAGATAGAGAGAGAGAGAGAGAGAGAGAGAGTGAGAGCGAGAGAGAGAGAGAGTGAGAGAGGGAGGGAGAGAGAGGGAGAGAGAGACAAATACAGTGACCGATATTGAGAGAACAAGGGAGATAAACAGACATGGAGATACTGAGAAACAAAGAGAAAACAGAGACAGACATATACACTGAGAGACAGCGAAAGGCAGAGAGGTAGGCACATACGGTGAGAGATGAAGAGAAAGAAGGAAAGAAAGAAAGAGGAGTGAAATAGAATGTTGTTGGTGTTGATCGTGATAGTTGTTGATGGGGAAAAGGGGGATTGTGTGGTAGGCGTTTTCTGTCGGGTGCGCGCACAGCCAGTGTTGTTAATGGCGCGCGACGGGCCACAAAAAAAAATGCCGGGGCTCTTAATGGCTCCGAGTCACGTGAACCACTAATTTCCGTCCAGGCTAAATCGGTCATTTCCGGTATCTGTCTTACATATCCGCCTTTGCGTTTTTGTTGCTGATGTTGTTGTTTTTATTGTGTGCGTATGTTTTGTTTATAACACTTTTCCCATTTCTACTTAGAATGGCAACACACAAACACACATATATGTCCACGTATAGAGAGAAGGGAGATGGAAAAGTGGGAGGGGGGATCGAATCAGAGACAGTGAGAGATCGTAACAGACAAGCAGAGATTTTGAGCGAGGAGATCGGAAACGAATTGATATGAAATGCAGCGATAGGGATAAAGGGATAAATCAGAGTGTAGCATTACCTCCCTTTCTCAACACAATTACACAGACTAACCACAAGAGGGCGTTTTCAAATCCTAGTTATCTGCTCTTTGTAAACGCCAGGCGGCGTTCTGATCAATGACTAGAAAAAGAGCTGCACAGGAAAATTCACACCTTTTCCATCCGGATGGCCTCGACAGCAGACACACCCCGCAAGCTGTCTCGGTCTGTTAGCTGTTTCAACGGACACATCACACACAATGTGCGGTCACAAACACGCACACTATTCTGGTACGTATAAAGACTTTTCTGTACTTACACACGCACACATACACACATACGCACACATACGCACATATCCTTCTACTCAGACTTTGTTGAACACATTCTCGTGAACTCAATTTCATAGAAAAGACCATATTCAATCTCAATAGTAAAATGATCGATCGACAGTCCATTGCAATTGGATAGCGAAATAATAAGTTATCTACGGAAATACCGACCCGGTGTTTACACATACCATTATTCTTTTATATAAAAATGAATTACTACTAATACTGGGTTGTTACACGAAAGGAAAAAAAACACCTGGATCAGACAGAAAACTGGAGTAAACGACATAATCAACACTATACAAACGGCTAAACATAGGTAGACATATCAGCTTTCGAGATCTACAGACAACAGGTAAACATTTAAAGCGACATTATGGACCACGAGGCAATGGAAAAGACCAAGAGGAAAGTAAAAAACCTGGGGGAGAAACGACCTCGGCCAGTGTTGCCAATTTACTGTTTTCCCGCTAGATCTGGAGATTTAATTTGGAAATTGGCTAGTAAAATTTAGATCTAGTGTTTTTTTTATGTGGCGATTTCGTTTGCCACCCACATAATGGCAATTTCAGATTTCAGTCAACCTACTTTCCGTATTCGTTTCCTTGCGAGATGATTCCTTAAACAATCCTCCGTACATGAGATATGCAGAACAGTAGTAGTTTTGCATTTCAATAAAAAAATGTCAATATTTTAAAATATCCCCGGGACCCCCCGACTATATAAACTTGAATGCACCGCGACTCTTGAATCTTTTGTTAAACTTTACATTCCTCGATTAGTCAGACATAACAACTCGTGCATGAATTATTTCCCTTGTTTGTTTTTTGTTACTATTTAAATTAAATACAAATAACATGCAAAAAAATTTAAATAGCGTTCAAATTTAAAATATGTAATGAAAACAGGAAACATTACATATATTCGTACTACTTTTATATAGAGCACGAAAAGTTAAAATCTAGCGGTTTTCTGGTTGGTTTTTGTTCCGATCTAGCGGATTTTGAATATCATAGTTGGCAACACTGGCTTCGACAGCCAACTGGATCCCACGTAGCGACGCCCAGCCAGGGACAAAACAAGGTGTAAGGGGGAACAGGGAGGGGGTTCCTTCTCCGGGAGTGATCAAAAATCATGCTGCTGCTGCTGCTGCTGCTGCTGCTGCTGCTGATGATGATGATGATGATGATGATGATGATGATGATGACGATGACGATGACGATGACGATGACGATGATGATGATGATGATGATGATGATGATGATGATGATGATGATGATGATGATGATGACGATGACGATGATGATGATGACGACGACGACGACGACGACGACGACGACGACGACGACTGAGTTGCCACCATTTCTTATTTCCTTAGTTACAGGTAAGTACGTTAAATCTTTCACTCTCCGATTGAAACATTTTAATTACTAATGAGTCACCATTTATCAAGGCCAAAAAACACTCAAGGATACGGGTTAATCAGGTGGATTGATTGACAGTTGAATGAGGAGGAATGTTATGAGAAGGTTGGAAATATCTATATATGACCTACTAAAAACAACAGCCGACCTAGAAAACAGCAATTCTACCCCCTTTGTCAGAAACATCGCTCATAGAATGTGAGGGTTATATGATGAAATAGATGGGAAGCGAGAGTTACGAAAGTAAACACAAGGTCAACTTTTTATTGTTCATAAAACATATTCTTCCTAGTTATATATATATATATATATATATATATATATATATATATATATATATATTGGTACAGAAAAATTAGTACAACATTCATACCGTCGGTTTCAAGCACGGAAAGACTTAGCCATCCGGCTCTCATCAGTAAAAAAGAATCTCAGATCTTTCATCCAATC
This sequence comes from Sepiola atlantica, assembly GCA_963556195.1. Lineage (NCBI taxonomy): Eukaryota > Metazoa > Mollusca > Cephalopoda > Sepiida > Sepiolidae > Sepiola > Sepiola atlantica. The sequence goes on along the minus strand of OY744533.1, from coordinate 62,959,146 downwards.
CTGAGATTTTTGAACAAGCAGCATCGTATAATAATGAAGCACTCCGCAGTAGCGGATTCACATACAAGATCTCATACCAATCCACACATAACCAAACACCAAAAATAAACACAATAGAAAATGGAACATCATCTGGTTCTCACTCCCTTCTCCCTTAACACCAAGACAAGAGTAGGACATCTTTTTCCTTAAATCACTAGATAAAAAAAACTTCCCCCCAAAACATAAACTACGCAAATTGTTTAATAGAAACACGATTAAAATAAGTTACTCCAGCACCCCATCCGTAAAGGAAATTATTTCTACAGAACCAAAGACAAAAGAAAACTAGGGCTGTTCTTGCATATCCAAAGATAACTTCCCAGTAGGCGGAAACTACAAAGTGGAATCCCTTGTATATGAAGCAACTATCACAAGTCAACCCAGCTGCAGAGTTGAAACATACATAGGCATGATACAGAAGCACTTTCAAGTTGAGGTTATACGCACATAGACACACTTTTAAATATAAAGAAAAGGCGAACACAGCATTAGTTACCCGGGTATGGGAATTTAAAGATTAGGGAAACCCCTTCACTATTAAATGAACAGAGGTAGAGAGAAGACCGTCATGCTCCCTATGCAACGCGGAGAAATACAACAAAATACGGACCATTTATGACCCCGGCATACTTGCCTTAAATAGAAGGAGCGAGGTATTCAAAGGTTGTATTTGCAGGAGGCAGGCACTCTTAATTAACTGGAAAGACAGATTACAGAGAGGGAGAAACACCCTAGACAGGACTAAGATAATATCTACAACATTTCATCACACAAGCAGAATTTAATTTATAAATATACAAATACTAACAATGAATATAAGAAAATTAAAAGATTAATACATACATATAGGTAGACACTGATCTGTAGATGAAAAAGAGTTTGGGGGACAACCTTATGCATATGTGACCATATGTCGCCTTTATAGATTTTTTTGAGGAGAGAAAAGACTTGCTTTTAGTTTTAAAAAAATAAATAAATACATGACTAAAATAAAATAATAATTTTAGGTTTTTAGGGATTTTTTTGAAAATATTCAACTTTGGAAAGTTGTCTTTCAGTATTTCGCTTAAGTGGAGGGAGAGAATCGACTGAGTGAACCGTGTAAGCGTTAGGACCCCATTTCGTTTATCCATAACTTCGCATGCACTAAGTCCCATTAACAAAGCTCGCCTTAATTTGGATTCCTCCTTGCTTGCGGATTAAAACATGAGAGTTTAGAATATTAAAAATATAAAAAGTTTTATTGAATTAAGTTGTTTTTTTTTTAATCATTTTTAATTTTGATTTTCTGGAATTTTTAGTAAAGGTTTTTTTTAAGGTTTCTTTTTCAAAGTTTCCGTTTTTCCTTTCCTTTAAATTGTGTGTTTATTATAATGATATTTATAACCATCATTTTTATTAATATATATATATATATATATATATATATATATATATATCAATATTTATTATTATTAATTTTAAAAAATTTATTTGTACTTTAATTGATTAATAAATTAATGCGTTTCAAGTCTTATTTTATTCTCTCTCGTATGTAATTAATTAAAAATGTTAATTATTGTACATCATTAATACTTAATATTATATGTTATAATGATTTATTATATTTGTTTCTAATTTTATTTGTTAATATAATATAAATAAAAAGTACTAAACCACCTTTCAATTTATCGCGATTAAGGTGTTGTTCCCCCTTAGACCATAATTAAATCTGCCTGAATTTAGGTTTATATATAGTTAATTTGAATATATGTTTTGTTTCCCTTTGTGTACCATATAGATTCACATTTCTTTTTTCCACGTTCGGCGTGGGATTTCTTTATGTTATTAAATCTTTATATTTTAAATCTTATTCTTAAATCTTGTCTTAATTTTGAAATGTATATTTAAAAACTTTTATTTTTATTTTTATTTTTTAAAATTTATTTCTCCAGGATCGAAAGTCAGCATAATATTGGAATTGTATCGACATATTCTTTCAAAGAACAAAAGGAACAACTGTTTTTGCTCGCCCGGGAATAAAATACCGGCATAATTTGCGTGTAGAAATACCCAATTGGTAAAAACTATGAAAATTAAAAGAAAATCGAAATCTCGCGAGACAATTAACATAACGCGTGAACGGCCATTTTCCGGGAAGACAGAAATAAACAGAGGCTGAAGAGAGTTCCGATAAAGACGGCTTTATAGGTCTCCTTAGTTAGGATTTGAAACGGGAGGTACCGATATTGTTCTGTTCTTCAGTAATACAAGCATTAATATATATAATTGAAAGAACAGATGAAACGTATAGTTATGAATTGATTGTACCTTAATTATCTCCAGAAAAGAATATAGTTATTACATCTTGTTATAAAGTGGTTTTTGTAGGTAGTAAGACACAAATCTGAAGAAATAAATGAATGAAAACGATTCTATGTAGATTAAGAATAATAAACGATTTATTAACAATTTACAATTGGGAGAATTACTATGAAATGAGGAAGGTTTTAATTGTCTGTTGCTGATCCGATGCCGGTAAGCGTCCTCCATTTACTGTTCTTGTTTTGTTGTCGTCTCGCCAAATGCGGGAGTAGTTAACTTGCCGACACAACCATGCTTCAAAACGTCTCTTTGCAATATGGATAGTTTTATGGTACAAAGAGTGTTATCGCTTTAAAATATAAAAATATTTCAAATATTATTAGGTGGCTTCCAGAGTTGTTCGAATATTTTAGAATTACCCCCCCCCCCTGTATAAGACAGGAAACCATTTTAATTAAGTAGCAAAGAATCCAAGTAATGATGTTTTCTATTAACCCAAAACTAATTCTTGGGTTTGTATCCCTTCAAACTCAGGCATTCTTAATATTTAATTTACAAACAAACTGGAGACTATTGGATTACCCCAACCACTTTTTTTTATAATC